>VZRL01003991.1:35004-106514 GCA_013397895.1 Origma solitaria | reverse complement strand
CACACACTGCTCAATGCTTTGCAAAACTTGCTGCAAAGCTACAGTGTGAATTAGGGAAAATCATTTAAAATAAATACAAAATTAATAAATATATAATAATTTATAAATCATTAACAAGTTATTAAAATTATTGGTTGTTATTATTATTAATAAATTATTTTAAATAAATTAAATATAAAATAAATTTTACATTTTCAGCTGATATTCATCTTTGTGTCACCTGCAAAGCCATGTCTAGGCTCCATGAAACAGACTGCCTCTTATTTAAAAGCTGGATGGGTTTTTCTTTAAATGTCCAAATTTTATCTGTTACAGGGCTAGGGAGCAATGAGAATAATAATTATGATGATTTTTAGATTTTTCTCAACTGAAGTTTGCTGATGGAGTAAAACCTTTAAACATAAAGCAAGTAAAAATCCAGTGTGTATCCATCCCTTCAGTGGTGATTACTGCTTACTCCTGATTTAACCAAGTGCCTTGGATGAATACAAAAATAACTTTGAGTGCAGAGTAAAATATCAATTTCTTGTCACTTATCCTTAATTTGATGGAGAACTAAATAAAGCAACGAACAAAACTTCTCTTTGCATTTTACAGCCTGAAAAATGTTCCTTTCCTCGATTACACGTTAGGAGAAAATTTTAAGAACTGCTTGAAACCGACGCTTCTACAAGAAATTTTTAATTACGCAGCACTCTTTGATCTATTAAAAGTATTTGGTGATTAATATCTGTGCTGACTACACAGAAATCCATCTGTAACTCAGCTGCTAAATGCCAGTCATCAAGGAAAAGTCCTGTATACACTCAACGTGTCCTGTGAAAGGGGTGTGTGTGTGTATACATATATATATAAATATATATATATATGTGAAATAAGGTATTTTTACCCATTTGTCCAAATGCCATGGGATCCCAACACACTCCTGGCTCCACTGAAATGAATATGAAAACACAATAAATAAAATTGTCTGAACTCTGTAAGAAAGCAGGGAGCTGGGATAAGCACACTTCCCTGCCCTCTTGCATTTTCCTGGGGCTGTGTGTGGAGCTTTTGTCCCTGCCAGTGCCACCCCGAGTGCTGTTTCATGTGGGCCCTTCCTTTGTCTCACAGGCATTTTGTGGCTCACAAAAACAGCCAAGGGATGGGTTTGTCCCTCAGGCTCAGAGCTGCTCTTGAAGCATCCGACGAAAGGGATGCAAGCAATAATCCCCAAACTCGAATGCCAAGAAGCAAAGCTCCAAATGCAGCAAAACAACCCAGGAGCCCAAGTCTGGGTGCCAGAATTGAGGCAAAAGAGAGAGCTGGGCCATGAACCCCCGGGCAAACGCAAGATGCTGGAGGATGAGCCCTTATTCTGCTGTCCAGTGGGAGCAGAGGTCATGGCTCTAGATCAGCCTCTTCTCTGGGGAATTCAGGCTTTTTCCCAGGAGAAATCCCCAGTCACTGAGAGTTTTAAGATGCCCTGAACTGGAGCAGTGCTCTGGAGCTTGGCCCTGATGTCCTGGGCATTGATTTTATGTGTCAGAGCCTCCCTGGACAAGGTCATTGGGTGCAGGTGGCAGCTTCAGCCAAGAGCAGATCTTGGTCTCACAGGTCCAGCTCAGCTCCTCTCTCGTTGACAATGACCCTTTGCATCACATGGCAACTGCAGGGCACACAACTGACAGTGGAGGTTACTTTTTAATACTTTCTTCTTTTATATTCCAGAAATAAATTGAAAAAAAAACCCATCTAAAAATATCTTTAATTTGCTAGGTCAGTTGGAGAAGTTAGCATTGAGCTAACTTTAGGATAGACTCCTTCCGATTTTTTGTCACGTGGGACTCTGGTTGCAGAGAAGAACATAAATCAAAATGACAGAAAATTATATAGTGCAGCTGAACATTGAGCTGTCAGCACTCTTGGCCAGTGCACAAACTCGCTTGTGAAAAATCAACTACAGCCTTGGGAAACACTCTCTTCCGAAAAGCAGGACTCCTTGGAGTGGCTGAGCACCACGGCCTGGAATTGCACACAATTTTCCAGCCCAAATCGGCCATGGCACCGTGAAATGTGGCACTTAACTTCTGCATTGTCTCTGGTGCCCACCTTGCTGGTGTACAAAAGGCTCAGGGAAAAGAGTGGATTAGCACAGGATCCCCCTGAAAAAATCCAGAGTGGTCCTTCCTGGTCCCTATGGGGACAAGGGGTGATGTTAGGAGAACCTGTTCTTCCAAAGAAAAGATACCCAACAGTCCCAGTGCACATAAAAATACGAACTATTTTTAACATGACGCAACTCAGGCAGTGGTCTTGAGGCTCCAGTTACTCGTGTCCATCAAACCCTCCTCAGGAGATGACTAAACATTATGACCCCCTCCTCTCCCAGGGGCCATTTATCACTTTATCATTTATCATTTATAATTTATCATTTATCAGGGCTGCAGCAGCTGAGCAGCTCCGTGGCCCCTGTGCTCTGAGCCAGACCCTCAGCCCATCCTAAATGGGTTAGCTCAGCTCAGTGCTGCACTTGGAGACATCAGGAAGCAGCAGGATGCTGTGGGAAACTAGCTTTTTAATTTTAACTCCTCACTTGGGAAGAGAAGCTCCAGAAGGGTATCAGAGCTACTGACTGTTAGAAAGTGATGGCTTCCTCCTGGTGAAGCATAAAACCAGACCCCAAATCATAAAGGGCTGATTGGAAAAATCAGCTTCTGCAATAGTGAGAAGGTTCACTCACTGTGTGGGTCAGATTTCCACTTGGGTGTCTGTTCTGACAGGATGGATTCCCTGCCTAGCCTCAGCTCTCAGGAGTGGCCTGGAATTGCTCTGATTTCTGTGTGATTTTCTGGGATGGCTCACCCTGGTGCAGCTGAACATCTCCGAGGGATGAAGGGACCTATGCTGGCTTGCCTGGTCCTTTCAGGAACTACTAGGAGTTTTTGAGGCAAATACAGGAAAAATTACACATAGAAAGAAGACCCCAAATGCACAGACTTTGAGTTAATTCTTTTGCTTCCCACACCAGTCGGAATTCCAGGTGTGGTCTGTGGGCTGAAGGGAGGATGGGATGGGGCTGTCAGCCAGTTCCTGGCATGTAGTTGCACTGTTTTAGAAATCCTTCTGTTCTTTCTCATGGAGAATAGAGATAAACTGCACTTTCTGTACTTTCTTAATCTCTATATTTGTATTAGGTGTTGTGTAGCTATAACCAATGACATTGGGAGGTGGATTTTTTACTGACCAATGGTTGCTAGATTATTAATGGATATATAAAGAAGTTTCTGTAAATAAAACTCTCTTTCGCCATCTTGGGGTTTCTGCCTGCTTCCTTGCCAGCTTTCTCTGCCCGCAGCCGCGAATATTACGAGATTCGAACCGACACTGGCACTCTCATGGGGAATCACTGCTCAGAGGGAACCGGACCTGCAGAATGTGTCCCACGAGCTGGGAGCCAACCATGCCACCAGGAGCCAGGAGGGGATGCGTGAGCTCCAGGGCTTCCCCTCACGCCATCCCAGGAAACCTCACACACCAGTGGGAATGGCTTCTCAGCACCTCACTTGTGCTCTTGGCCAACAAAACATGCAGGGAACCAAAAGGGAACAGCTGGATTACTGCATGGGTGAAATATTTAGCAGAGAAAGTCCAAGTGGAGGGAGCTGACATGGACAGTCATGGCCACAGGGATGGAAAGAGCCTCAAGATCCAACGCAAGACCTGCCGAAACTTGAGAGAGTGAGAGCAGATGGGGTTGATCGACACCTGATCAGCATCACAGGTTAAAATTAGCTCTTACACAGCCCTTCAGAAATCGGGGTGGGTAGGAAAAACACCACGCGGGGCCAAAGCGAGGCACCCAAGTGAATTTGAAAAAGACAAATGATCCCACATTCCATGACTGAGCTGCAGTCATTTGGCAAACCTGATCCCAGCGCTGCTGTCCCACCATCACTGACCTCCCCAGCAGCATTATACATATATACACAGCAAATCCCATCCCACAAATCACCCTCTGCTGGACCAAGGCACCTCTGTGTCACCATTCAGCCTTCCCACTAAGCCCCTGATTGAACAGCACAAACTTCTGCTCCATAAAATGAGACAAAAAACCCCTGAGACCATTTCTCCCGACAGCATATTCTTCAGGGGCTCTTACCATGGCTGTTAAATATGCAAGACCGGGTTTAATAAGGTTTTCTTTATGAGGAATGCAAACAGACACTGTAACCTCTGCTGGTTGCTTTGGACAGATGCAATAATTAGACTTGGTGCCACGAGTGAAACTTTTTTTTTTAGTGAAACGTGCAATTCAATCAGTTTGGCACTGAAAACCCAGATAAATCACAGTGTCTGACAGCTCACTGATGGACAGCTGAGGGATGGTTGTAAAGCACATTTCCTGACCATTCAATTAGAGACAAAAGTGCATCAAAGTCACTAACAGCAGCCAGGGCTGGAGTAGCTCCTAGAACTCCAGGGAACCCCATGGACCCCTCTCATGTCATGGACAGATCCCTGGGATAGGAAGAGAGGCTTTCGTGGTTAAAACACTGGATTTTGGAGAGCTCCAAGCAAAGCAAATCTCTGTCAGAACAAACCAGCATTCTCCACTGCTCTTCTCTTGCCTCCCAGAACTTCACACGCCGCTAATTGTGTTTAATTGCAACTCATTTAAATTCGAGCATCCACAAACGGGTAGAAATTACAGCCAAATTGTTTGCTAACACCTGAAGGAAGTCTGTGGGCTTGTGACTTAATTGTTCCCATTTATGTTAAACTGCGGCAGTTTTAACTGAGCAGAATAAAATCAGCTTAAGCACAACGCTTCTCCAGGCAATATATCTCAATATGTGGAAAATACTGAGATTGAGGGCATAGGGAGTGATCTTTCTTCATAGTTTACCTAAAAATAAAATAAAATTACCAAATGCTAGAAACCATAGAATCATGGAATGGTTGGGGTTAGAAAGGACCATAAAGATCATCTTGTTCCATGGGCAGGGACGCCTTCCAATGTCCCAGTTTGTTCCAAGCCCTGTCCAACCTGGACTTGGGCACTTCCAGGGACTCAGGTGCTTCTCTGGGCACCTGTGCCAGGGCTTTGCCACCCTCACAAGGAACAATTTCCTCCAGATTCCAGAAATAACTGCTTAGGAGAGGGTGCTGAGAGCACTGGTAGAGCTGAAAGAGGTGTATGAAGAGCGCTTGGTGTCCCTGCTGTGTTTTCTACCAGGTTTTCCCCCAGGTCTTTTTAAACTGCCAAGATCTGGTGCAGGGCATCACTTTGGGAAGCAAGGAACAGGTTGGAAATGGGGATTGTAACCACAGATATGAAGAGGTTCAGGGAGAGCAAGTGGGACCTTGCCAAAATAAAGAAGTTAAAGGAGCAGAGGAGACCAGAACAGGCCACAGGCTGGAGGCTGGCAGCAGCAAAATTTGTGGGTATCACATACAAGGCTTGGGAGGGAGTCAGAGCAAGTCTTTCCCATGCTACTCTCCACAGGCGTGCCATGAACTCGTGGTGATTGCAAAGGAACCCCTGAACAATCCCAATTCCTGGCATTTCTGCAGGATGCAGCGCACCCTCCAGTGCCTGCACACGGCGCTGAGGAAGCGGATGACGGCAGCTGTTTTCCTCCACCCATCCCTATTTATTTGCTTTCTCAGGAAACAAAGCACATGTGAACACGCCAGATTAAGAGCTCTGGAGATTAAAAGTCCTGAAAGTCTGTGGATAGGGCACATACAGATCCATACAGTGAGCAACAGGCATGAAGGAAGGCAGGGTGGTGATGGGGAGACGTGGTGGGAAGTGCTGCTGTAGGGACAGAGGGTACTCCTGGCTAAATGCTCTCATGTCATTACACCAGAGAACGAGATTTTATTAGTACTGACTTCCCTCCCCTACCTCCAAAATCCCTCATGGAAAAACGCACTGGAAAGTCAAGCTGGTTTGAACAAATATTTAAACAAGCAGAGCACTGGTGTTCCGGCATCTGGGCAGCAATTTTCCTGTCAAAACTGCAGAGCTCTCTCATCTTGCACAGCGAGAGCAGTTCAGCAGGGGCCAGGCATTAAAAGTGTGCAGAGCAGCGTTATGGTGGAGGAGAGGGAGCAGCACACATGCCTCATCTGGTTTTGGACTGGTTCCCAGCCTACTTGTCCCGAAACAGCTGCACACGTGTCCTGGGAACAGCTGGCACGGCAGGGAGAGCTGCAAGCTGGTGGGCACAGGGCGGGGGGGACACCCAGCCAGCCCATTCTCCCTCACAGGGCTCTGGTCCCTTCTTCTCTGTCCATAACCCAGGTATCCTGGGGGCTCTGAGCTGCTGCGCTCCCGTCCAGCCCTGAATCCAAAGGTGAAGCCATCAGGGCTCAAATCCTGGCTCCGTGCTGGGTGATGGACATTGGGTTTGACTCCTGAGGAGACACAGGTGGAAGGGAGTTCCTGCATCAGGGACTGCCATCCTCAGCCTCGTGGGAACCATTTCAATCCATCTAATGCAGCGATGGACTGTACAGGTAATATTTGTTCAGCATACTCTGTAGGCCAACCAGAACACCAGAGGAAGCATAAACATTTGAGAAAACAAAATGCTTCTGCCACTGCAGAGGTGCACATTCACCCTCAGTCACCTGGGGTTCCCATCAGGCTGGCCCAGACCCATTTCACCCAGAGCTGTCTGTCCAAAAACAAGATGATTTGCCCAGGCTGGTCACCTGAACCTCTTCAGGAGCCTCCAACTCAGGACAGACAGGTCCCTCTGTGGGGAAAACAAGTATACACAGAATCAGAATCACTTAGGTTAAAAAGGCTTCTGAGATCATTGAGTCCAACCATTCCGCCAGCACTGCCAAGGCCAGCACTGCCCCCTGTCCCCAAGTGCCACATCTACAGGTCCTTTACGTCCCTCCAGGGATGGGGACTCCACCACGGCCCTGGGCAGCTTTTTTGTGAAGAAATTCCTCCTGATGTCCAACCTAAATCTCTCCTGGCCCAGCCTGAGGCCGTTCCCTCTCCTCCTGTCCCTGTTCCCTGGAGCACAGCCCGACCCCCCCGGCTGTCCCCTCCTGGCAGGAGCTGTGCAGAGCCACAAGGTTCCCCTGAGCCTCCTTTGCTCCAGGCTGAGCCCTTTCCCAGCTCCCTCAGCCTCTCCTCATTGGACTCAGGCTCCAGACCCTTCACCAGTTCTTTCCCCCTTCTTATTCAACCCACGTTCATCCCAGTGTCTTAGATAACAAGTCTGGATAGGAAATAACCTCTGGAAGAGATGATTCTTTTCCCTACTGACTCTATTTAAACCAGATGACAAGCTCATAGCCCAGAGCCAGTTCTTGGACAGCCAGAGTTAGGTGTAAAGAATCTGTCTAACTTTTAATAAAATTCAGAAAAATTTAAGTGAGATAAATCCAACTCCGTGTGTTACTGCAGGCTGTGAGCACACGGTGGCAATGGGCCATGAGTGCCAGGGGTTTTGGTGTGAGTGCAGTGCCCCCAGGCCAGGCTGGGGTGCCCTGGGGGACCAGGAGCTCTGAGTGTCCCTGCGGATGCACCAAGTGCTGCAGAGCAAGCACAGCACAGCTGTTTCCAATAAAAGCAAAGCCTCCCTCTCCCCCTCAAAAGTTAAACGCACGTTCGCTTGTTTTCTGAGAAAATCTGAGAATTGCCCCTGCTCTGCCAAACTCTCCAGTCTAACAGGGTGTTTGCAAGCACCCTGAGACTCAGCTCTGCCTGCTTGGATTAATTATCGATGACCTGCTCGGCTTTGCCAGATGACCTTACTCAATTCAGTAGAAAATAATTTTAAACGCCCCTGAGAAAGAATCTGGACATAAATATTTTCTTTGTGCATACACACAAACAGATGTGCATCTTAAATGGAGCTGATGCATTAGCTATTAATCAGACTTAATATTACACAGGAGTGGGAAAGATTAATTTCAAGGGCTGAATGTAAAGCTCAGTGGTGCTCAGACATCTCACTCTGTTAGATACTTTTAAAGACCTTAACTTAAGAGAATATTTCATTGCTTTCCTTTAATATATCACTTACAAAATCCCTATGAAAGGTGCAAAATGAATGCTGGCTTCTGCGTTTGCAAAGCATCTCATGGAGATTTAAGTCACAGAACTCTGGTAGATGCAGATTCTAGCAAGAAAGGAGCTTTGCAGATTATGAAAGAAAGAAGTCTCAATTGAAGGGTTTCAAATGCTGTTTGGAGAAGTTTGACTTAAAAAGTATTAGGCCAGATTGGCACTGATAATGCAACCCTTGAGACAAAAGACACTCGAAGTTACAGCTTTAAAAGACTGCTTCTCACCAAAGAAGAATTTAAGCTACCCTAAGGAGAATAATATTTGTCTCCCAATGCTGCTCACTAAATCAGCTTTAATTTTAAATGAGAATGAAACTATGAGCTATCTGTGCCACTCCCAGGAAACCCAAGCAGACAGACATGCAGCCAGTTCTCCTTCCAAAAGCAGGAACAGCCAATTCACGCACGTGTTGGGAACCAGCACCACCCTGCTCCAAAACCTTCCTCGTGTGGGAAGCCAAAAAAGCACCTACACTGGAAAATTAAGGCACAATTTTTATTTTTGTCTGCAAAGTTGCTCAGCCTGGACTAGGCAGCAGCATTGGGTCTGTCTGACTTCTCTTCCCAGACTGGATTCCAGATAGGAACATTACATCCGACCTCCCTCAAGGATGTCAGGAACACACCTGCTTCTAAACGTGCTCATGCTGAACTGATAGAACAAAAGGGAATATATATTTGGGCTAAAACACAGGAGTTCTGCCTCAGCTTTGAGTCAGTGCATGATTTATGCCCTCTGGAAGGGCTCTGAGCATGCAAAGCCCACCCAAACAACTCAGCCCTGCTCCTCAGAAATTCCTGCCCCTTCTAAAGCAGAAACTTTGCTACAGTTATTCCAAATTATGGCTCCTTTGCTTAAGCCACTCTGTAAATGAGATCTTCATAATCTTCTCTTTGTAAATTTGCATGGCCTGAATATCTGCCTCCCTTTGCTTCCATGACCACAGTGCCAAGGAAATGAGACTTCATTTGCTTGGGGGATATGCTTACCAATATGTGGAAGTGTTCAAGGCCGGGTTGGATGGGGCTTGGAGAAACCTGGACGAGTGGAAGCTCTTCTTGACCACAGCAGGGGTGGAACAAGATGGTCTTTAAGGTCCCTTCCAATCCAAACTCCTCCATGATTCTATGAACTGATGGAGCTGATCAGCTTTGCTTTTTGCTTTGTTTCATGGATGAAAAAAACCAGATCTGCTGAGCAGTTGAGCAGTAATGAAGGAAACCTTGAGCAATATGCCTGTAGCCTCTGGGATACAGAATGGGGTCACTGGGGGGTGTAAGAACCTAAATCCAGCAGAAAACAACACAATTCTGTACGGACCAGCAACAGGCAGCCCACACGGCATCCCTTTTACTTTTGAATTGGCAGTGGGGACCGCAGGCCAGGCTGCCTCCCTGCAGAGGAAGGCAGGATGTCCTCTGCAGATTGTGCTCACAAAGGTGGGAAGCCGTTCAAAGGATGAGGACATGCTGCGTTCATGGACCGCGCTCCATCCAAGGATCCCGGGCTCCCTGGAAGCACTGCAGGAAACGTGCAGCACCGCTGCCCTGGAAACGGCAGTGCTGCAGGGAGGCAGCAGGGATGGCTGCAGCCTCCTCCTCCTCCTCCTGGCTCTCCTCCACCCCGGCAGGACGCAGGAGGGAGTGCCGGGCTGAGGGAAGCCAGCGAGCGCATTTTTCAAGGTGTCAAACCACATCTAGGCTCGTGCTTAAGAATGGATTACGGAAAGCGTGCTGAACGAACATTGTTAGCGCAGGGATTAAATCCCCACACTCCTGGCGCTCAGCCCTCTGCGGGGACATGGACAACAGGCCAAGGTTTCTGCCTCCTTCCTTCCAGCTCTGAGCTCCAGCTCTGAGCTCCAGCTCTGAGTTCCAGCTCTGAGCTCCGGGTCTGAGTTCCAGCTCTGAGCTCCAGCTCTGAGTTCCAGCTCTGAGCTCCAGCTCTGAGTTCCAGCTCCGAGCTCCGGGTCTGAGTTCCAGCTCCTTGGACGGAGGCTGCTCGTGTGTCCCACTCGCTGTGTGCTCAGCGCAGACTCACAGCCAACCCCTGGCTGAAGCCTTCCAGGAGTGTTCTCAAACACTGAGTCCCTGTCACATCAGCAGGGATTTTGCTCTGTGTTGTCACATAGGTAATCCCAAATTTGAAACCGCTGAGTGATGAACACCTGGGTTTGGGCAGCGAAGCGTTTGGGATGCTTGATTTCAGTTCAGGGAGTTGCACGGGTTAGGTCCGAGTCCTGTGCTAACTTACACATCCTCCACCTCAACTCTGTCAGTCCCTGGCTGCCACTTTCATAAATACAATGCTTAATGAATACTATGGCCACCTCCAAATAGCTTTTCAAAATTAGTTTTTGTGGGGCTGACTGGACATTTCCCATGGCAGTTTGCTGCTGCTATCACACATGCAAACCACAGCCTGGAACCACAAAATCATCCAGCAGGATGAGTTTGTACCACACGTGGCACACTCAGACCCTGCCACATTGACCATCGAGGGGCTGAGATGGTTTCTGAGTCAGCTCTTGAGCCCCAGGACCCAGCAGCCAAGGATGGGGCTGTGCGAGGTGCCCAAGCGGGCTGGGAACAAAAGGGGTGCCCAGAGGCATCTCCACCTCCAGTGCAGCTGGCAAGGCTCTCCCATTTCCCAGGACTGAACTTGGTACATTTCTTAACCATGAAATCAATAAAAAAGACGTACAGCTTTAGAACAGAGGAGGAAAAACCCCAAACAAACAAGAGCAGTGGCATGGCAACTGCTTCACCTTCTTGGTA
Source organism: Origma solitaria (assembly GCA_013397895.1). Classification (NCBI taxonomy): domain Eukaryota; kingdom Metazoa; phylum Chordata; class Aves; order Passeriformes; family Acanthizidae; genus Origma; species Origma solitaria. Next base: position 95,654 of record VZRL01003991.1, on the reverse strand, counting down.
TCTGCATTATTTGCTTTTATCTGAGCGTTGTGGTTGTGACCAGTTTCCTCCCTCTGCATCAGCTTCAAGTGAAGACTGATCCTTTGTAGAATGAACAGCCCATAATACTGGTTTTAGCTGTGGACCAGCTGCTTCTGTAACCCAACCTGGCTTAAATGAAGTTTATTTACATACCATGCTCGATACCTTTGAGAAAATCTACTACTTCAAATACTTCAAAGGTCTAATTTGTACTGGAGGTGGGAAAGCCAAGACTGTGGTCTGCACATATTGCTAAATTCTAAAGGCATTTCAGGGTGGAGATATTTGTCCATGGAGTTAGAAACAACCCAACAATAACCCAATCCCCTTCAAACTGCATTCAGGGCAGCACAGAGCAATCTGTGAAGGGCTGATCAATCCTCTCTGCTGCTTTTTCTCAGTTTACAGTGAAACAGTGGCTTGGGGGGGTGCTGTTTAAGTATAATATATAGAAACATAATAAAGGACTTTTTTGAAGTCCTTGCATGGAAAGGTCTTTACTAGATCATAAAGAGAGAGAATTCATCTTCATCAAGTAAAACATTAAAGGAAATATTCTAACTTACAGCGCTATACATTAATGCTCAGCAATGTAAAGACTTTAATTGCCTGTTGCTTTCCCACCATAAATTACTACCTGCAGCTAATGGAAAACCTTCCTCCAGACCTGTTTATGCACCTCACTCCCATTTCACACTCTCACATGGATGGAAAAAACAGCAAGGCAGCCTGGAGTTGTCTGAAGTCCATACAAATGGGCATGTCCTGAGAAAGCAACGAACATTTAATACCACATGTGTTTGGTATAAGTTGCTTGAGCAGCTCATCACATATGCAATACTCTGCAGGTTTTATGATTGCTTATATTTGAATTTAATAATTAACCAGTCAATGTTAAACCATGCTGCCATTCACACACAGCTGTTTCCTCCCCAAGAAAGGGCACTTCCTACTTTCAGGGGGAAAAGAATCATAGAACCATGGTTTGGGTTGGAAGGGACCTTAAAGACCATCTAGTTCCATCCCAGAGAAAGGGTCAGGTGGCTTGAAGGAGGAAGAAAACTTACCCACCAGAAATCCAAGGTGACATTTGGACCTGGGTTTCACTACTCTGCGTCTGGGAGATGCTAGTTAGATACAAACCCAAAACAAGGAGCCAGAATCCCAACCACTTTCCCAAAGGATTAATTAAGGAATCCTCCTCCCAGACCCCATTCAGCGAAATCTGGCTGGAAACTAAGTAACAGCAGCTGTTTACCCCATTAGAGCTCTGCTGCAAGAAAGGACAGCCTCCTACAGCTTCCCACAACTTTGGGCAGGATGAAGGTCTTTGTTGTGAAGCAAGAGCCTCTCCAGTTTTATTGACGGAGACAGAAAGTGCCAGAGAATGCAAGCTGCTGAATCCAGCCTCTGATTAGCAATTAAGCACTTGAAGAGCGGCAAGGCTTTGGGCACAACATCCTCCCCACTGATTCATAGAAAACCTTCTCACATAAATTAGCCATCCCTGGGATTTTAGGGCTTGGCTGTGCCCGTGACAGAGGAGCCTCACGGGGCTCTGTGCAGCCATCGGATCCAGCCCTTCCCAAATGGAAACCTGCAGGAAGGTCCAGAGCACTGTGGATAGACCTGTGTCCCCTCCCCAGCTGGGGACAAGCCCCAGGGTCTCCACACAGCCCTAGCAGTGCGGGGAGCCTCCGGGATGCCATGCTGCATCCGGGACGATCCTTTGGCTTGAGCTCCCACAAACACCCCGAGCAGGACGGGAGACAGGCAGGGGCTGTGCACGGCTGCTGTGGAACTCCCTGGCTCCCTGCTCCAGCCCTGAGCAACCTGGCCTGCTGGAAGGTGTCCCTGCCCATGGAACTGGGCAGTCCTTAAGGTTCCTTCCAACCCAAATGTTCCTCGTGCACCATAGGTTGGGGTCCAGCCTCGTACTCACGGGAGAGCAGCGCCCACCTCCGCAGCCATGCTGGGATTTACTCTGAGATCAGATCTGGTGTTTTCTTGACAAAAGGTGTTCCATAAACCCAAAGGCTGTTCACATCAGCAGCCCTGGTCCCTAAGTGAGATCTGCAGGAGGCTCCGTGCCCGGGCTGAGCCGATGGATCCTCCCAACACGATGTGCCCAGAGAGCTTTGCAGAACTCATCTGACACTGCTGAGGGCTTTGCTTCCCCCCACGCCTCCTTCCCCCATGAAAAGTCCTGGTCCTTGGAGGGAGTGCTGGTTTTTATCAGTCACTAACAATGAGTACATCATGAAATCATTTAATAGTTCTCATTAAATGCCTTGCTGGAGAGCAGCCCTGATTTATGGACACTATGCCGTGGGTATAAATAAAGCTGCACTTCGCTTCTAACACAGCTGGTCAAGAAAATTAATGTTTTGTTTTCCATAACCTTTGTACTCTCCCTTCCTCTGCTACTATGGCAAAGCTCAAGGCGTGTAACTCGATCGCTCTGGGGAACAGGAGACACATCCAAGGGCTCCCAGGGCTCAGCCCAGCCGTGCAGAGGCAGCTTCCCAAGGGCAGCCCTGCCCTGCATCTCTCCCAGAGCCACCGCCCTCACACGTGGATGTACCTCCCTATTGCAAAACAAAACCCCCAGCGCTCACAAGCTGCCTTGCCTCTTGTGCTGGAAGTGTTGCTGGAACGGCCTATCTCGGCAATTCAGGTCCAAGAAATACTGATATATTTAGCATCGCTGCATAACTTTCCATCCTTAGGAGCCCAGTATTCCTTTTGCTTTTGTGGCCAGGGAATAGGACAAAAGCCACTCAAACCAGATGTACATCCGTCTCCAGAGGAGAGGAAATACGAGGCCGCTGTGACACAGGATGGTGGCCAGAGACATTTTTTAATGCTTATATTAACCACGGCACCTAATCCTAAGCAAACACTTCATCAGTTGCACAGCGTTTATTTTCAAAAGACCTTTCAGTCCCAGCACAAGGTGCTCACCGAGTGTGTGAATGAGCACAGGGAAAACTGCACTTCCAGGCCAGGCAGATGTTGAGGAGGCTTAGGAGAGAGTCATTTTAAACAAGGACGGTGAGAAGGGCTTTGCAATCATATGGTTTTCATCTGGAGTTTACAGGCATGATAATTTTATAACCCTCTCCTTGCAGTTCTGAAGCAATGCAATATTCCTTGCTGCTGCAGGGACAGGGCTGCAGGAAACACCCTCCTGCATCTGACAACTTTATGTGGCCCTGAGCCTGCACCCTGGGCTGTAAAACAGGCAGTGGGGGTGCATATGGGCACTTGTATTTCATGGGCATTAAAACGTGAAGTCTTAAAATCGACCAGTTTACCTCTGCTCACAGCCAGGCCCATTATATCTGGTTGATTTTATAGAATATACGAGCTTTTCTTCATAAAAGTCACTTTCTAGTGACTTTATGTACTTCTTTTCTGGTTGAAACCAAGAAACCTCTTAACCAACCATTCTTCATGTGTACATAATACATGAGGCTGTAAAATGACTGCAAGAAGAGATTTTCAGGCAGGAGGTCTCAAAGCACTGAGACAGCCGACAACAAAACAATAAGAAAATCACCTCTAACCATAGCAGGAAATGTGGGAAAGATTAACTTCTTTTTAAGAGTAATATTTTTACATTTCCACAGACACCAGCCCAACACAGTCACATCTGTGTGCATATTCCAGGCACTAACTGTGCATGGACTCACAATCTGCCCGAAACCAAACCTTAGCTATCATCAGGCTCAGTTTAGCCACATATTTGGCCTCTAAACACGAAGAAATTAAGAGTTTTTCCTTGGGAGGCAACGCAGATTTTGGCAACCGCTATTGAGTTTCAAACATTTGAAAGCAGTTGCTAATGCACAAAGAAGCTGGAATTGAGAAGAAATTTTCCCCAGGTTGGAGATCAGTGCTGATTTCCACTCCAACAGCTATTGAAGTCAGTCAGACTCAGTCCAACATGCCCTGCACAGATGTCGACACTATCCCCAAAACACGGATACTCACAGACACATACATGCGTTTGGATGTCTATTTCTCTGTAGATGGAGAAAATTTATACTCAATTACCTTCCTTTAAAATGATACATAAAGCAGGAAGACAACTTGTTTCAATAGGAAAAATTTATTGGACTAGTTTCTAGGGTGTATTTATTAGTAATATAAATTTTTGCTAGCTGATGGATTCAGATGAATCTGACGTAAAGACTCTGGCTCTTCTCTTCTACTAGTTCCTGTCTTGATAATTAATAAGGATTTAATTTTTTCTTGGAATTTAGTTATGTAAAAATATATCAGTTTTGCAGAGGTCATTAACTCCAGGGTTTCTACTGAGCCACAGGGACTCCATGGCTGATCCTGGGCTGCTGCAGATTCCAATCCAATTTTTCTTGGAATGAACCTTTGTTCCATTTTATTGCTCTTTGGGTTTATGAGAGAGGCTGGGAAGGAACAGAGGACATGGAGAACCTATTTTTTGCTTCTGACACTGGTGTGTGACCTCAGGTACATCACTTGGCCTTTCGTGAATTGGTTTCCACAACTGAAAAATGAGAGTAACAACACCTCAATCCTTTGTGTGAGCACCCCAAAACTTCATTAGGGGAAAAAGAGATACAGAAGAGTGAGGTGCTAAGATTAGGCAGGGAGAAGATCCAGAGTGATGGATGAATCTGTGGCCAAGCCCCAAAGAGAATGGATCAGTCACAAACTGTTTGGGATGATGCCCTGGCCAGCTGGGAGCCATAAATGAATTTTGGCATTGATTTGAAGAACATCAGAGTTTGACCTTCTACATTGCAGGACCTCATCTGCAAACCAGAAATAGCAGGATTTCTGTCTTCCCACTCCCTCTCCCCAGTACAGATTTTATTTTTTAGGGACAGACTGTGTCTTACCTAAGCTGTTAAATTCACCTTTGGTAGGAACCTGGGGGTGGCTGAAAGGCAATGGAACAACACTGCAAGGAACACAACCAACAACAAGAGGGAGAAGAGTGTGAGAGAGTAGGGAGAAGTTGTTTGTGAGTCAGCGCTGAGCTCCTCTGGGCTGAAGCAGCCCCGTGGTGTGGGCACAGCAATTTCAGTGATAAATGTGTCTATAAAGTATGGGATAAACCCTAGTCTCTCAGAGCAGCTTCCTTCGACTTGACTGAGAATTGCTTCCTCACAGCTGAGAGCAGGATTTGTCTCTCTATGTGTAATGATAAAAAAGAGGGAGGAAGAGCCTTCTCAGATGATCATCACAAAAATGATCTTGGCTGTTCTAACACCGAGAATTCCACTGGTAAGCTCCCTTGTGATTGCACTTCTGCCAGCATGCATTTGGAAACCCAGGTTGTTGGCTTGTGTGCAAGGATGTCCCTGCACCAAATTTCTGCTAAATGTATACAGGAAAGCCCTGACTCCCTTCCAGCCGTACCCATGGAATCACAGGATGGTTAAGGCTGGAAAAGACCCTGTGCAAACCCTGCAGCACATCAGGTCCTTCCCCTGGACAGGCACGATGGCAAAAGCTGCTCCTCAGAGCAAGCACGCACAGCCACTGCCCCAAGAAGGGAGCTGCTGCCAGGAATTAGAGGTGGCCAGCCATTCCTTGCTTACTGTAAATATTTTGCAGCCAGTAATTACAGCCCGTTTCAGTCCTCCACCCTGGAAAAAGCTCGCTATTCCCAAGGCAGGGGAAATCCAACTGTTAGTGATGGATTCTTCCAACACCTCCAGCTTCCTTTTGGAGCTCTTCTGGAGCTCTCCAGCCTCCAAAGGACCATGGCCAGCAGTCTGACTGTCCCTGAGGGAGGTGGTGGCTCTGGCTTTGGCTTTGAAGATGCCGAGCTGCTTCTTGCCCAAACTGGAGAATAACAACAAGCAGCACCTCATAAAGAGTTAAAATGCAGAGTCCCGCTAACACTTAAGTGTTACAAATCTTTCCAGTTAAAATAAATTATTCAGGAGATGTCAGCCTCCCATCAGCACCATCTGAGCTACATTTTTAATAGTTCTGTGCACTGAACACGTTCTGTCACAATATCAGAGATGCGGAGCTGCGAGACGAGGAAGGCGGAAACGCGAGCACGCCGCGAACATGAAAGACGGAGCTGCTTTCTCTGCAGGGCCGTGGAACACACGTCGCTCCAGGCAGGGGAAGGATCAGGGGAAAGCAGTCAGACACACAGAAATAATGCTCTGACTTCAGGAATCATCACAGGAGCCTCTTTATTCTCCCTTAAAAGCATTATCCCAGCTGATGGATAATTCACCCAGCACCTTCTACTGTCTTAGGTCTCCTTTACTGGGAATGAATGTACTCTTAAGCTCCACCAGATTTTTCCAAACATGAGCTGGAATCAGCAGCTACCCTCAAGTCTGCTAACTTAACAATGAAGAGTCTTCTGCTCCATCTCTCCAGGAGTAATAATAAAAGGAGGGAGCATTTCTCTTTGCCTCAGATGTTAAAATCATCACCTGTCTGCCCACTGACCCTTGTATTCATTTATTTGTCCAAATCACAATCCACCTGGCCAAACCCTTCCATCTCCCATCCCTGTTTGAAGAGAAGAGGGGAAAAGGACCAGATTTCCCACAGGGAAGCTGTTTGGGGTAAGTAACCCAAGAGTAGAGTCCCTCTTGCCCTACTCAGAGAAAACTGGCTGTTGAGGAGTGACCCCAAACTTCCACTCTTTTTGCTTCTGAGTAGGAAAACAATTTTGTTTCTAGTGTTTTCTGCCTGCAGCTTCATCTGGTTCAGCTTTTAACTGAGCGAGAAGGAGACACAAGGAATAACTGCAAACCTCGTGCAGGGACGAGGAAAAGGACGGGAAAGGGATGGGGATACGGGAGATGCACACCTCCTCCAGCAGCTTTGGGAGGCACATCAAAACCCAACTGAGGAGCACACAGCACCTGTGTGTTCCCTCTTAGAAACGAGAAGAGCTGCTGACACGAGGGTACAGCACCTCGGTCGGTCTGGTTTGCTCATAGGCAGAACCCAGCGAGGTTCATCAAGGATGTTTTACTAACTGGTTCTCCCCAGACACACTGAGATTATGGGATGGCTGCTCAGGCCAATAAGGCAGCATATGGAGGGTGGAAGAAAGGACCGAGGTTTGGCAGAGGTGGTGGAAAAAACAGAGCCTCTTGTTCACGGCTCAGAGGTTCTGAGGAGTGAAATCCCTCCGGATGCCCTCGTGCTCCCAGCGCTCACCCGGCACCTCCCCAGGACTTGAGAGAATCCTACAAAGCACAAAAATGCTGCGGTCAGTCCTGGGTGGGCCTGGTGGCTGAGCAGCCAGCAAAGAGAGCCCCTGCATGCCCAGGCTGGAATGAAGAAAATCCAAGTGCAAATATGCCAAGGGATCGCTTGCAGGAGTCAAGTCCCCTGGGGAGTGGCGGAGTGAACCTTTGCCAGCACGGTGGTTTCTGGGAGTCCTTCTGTGCCCAAAGGAGAGCTGAGTGATGCCACCAACCCCAGGGAGTGCAGGAAGGGCATTGAAGCCTGAAGGTACAACCGAACTACCAGCTTGGAGCAGCACTGCTCTTACCCATGTGGAAAAGAGAATAACAGCCTCCGCAATAAAGGCAGAACTGCATCAATTTCCCCATTCTGATTTACAGCCTGCTCCCTCAGCTGTAAAACAGCTTAGCTCCACTCATCTATGGCAGATGGGTTTCATCTGCCACGGCTTTGTACCTCGTAAACCTGGATGCAAGGAGGATGAGCTGGCCCTGTGGGCAGCAAGAGTGTGCCTGGGAAAGGATGATGTGCATCCTGGAGATGTGTCCAACAGCAATCCAAAACCCAGGCTGGAGCACACAGGGTGCAAGAGAGGCTGGAAGTCAGCTCCTGCGTGGATGCACCAAGCATTTGGTGGAATCAGAGTGATGAGAGACCAGGCAGCCTGGGCCTGCCACCCAAGGACAGGGATCATAACAGTGCCTGTCTTTACCCCACACAATGGACGCTCCTGCAAGACTCTCATGTGCCACAGAGGAGGAACATCTGGGGAAATGCTTTCCTTTGGATACCTGGGAGGGTGAGGGTCCCTTATCCCATCAGGAGGTGAGGGAGCAGGATGGAGAAGCAGAGCAAGGGTGGTGAGAGGCAGCTGCTGTTTTTTGGGAGTAATGCTGCCCAAGGTGTCAGGGAGGTCAATTCCCTTCCGTGTTTCCCACTCACCCCACGGAAAAACAGTTTGTTATCTGACATTCACAAAGTAAACAGAGACCTTTTCCAGAAGCACTGAGCAGTGGATGAGTGCCAAGAACTACCACAAGGAATTAATTCTGGGCCAGGTCCAGTCCTGGTTACAGTTATGGCACCTCCAGCAGCAGGAGCTGTGCTCTTCTAAATGGAGTTTCTGGCAAGGATAAAAGCGAGCCCCTGCAGCAGTGATGTCCTTGTGGAAAGCACATTTCTGGGTGCCCTCTGGAAAGCTGTTCCTTGTCATGCTACTCTCCATCCACTCCAGCAGCCCCACTCATTTCCTAGGAGGCTGAAGACAGTTCTAGGTATTTCCAGAGCTGATCTGTGTTAACAAGAAACTCAACCACAGTGCAGCAGCCAGAGGTGCAAAAGTGACCTTGTGAATAGTGAAGGCAGACCCAACCCAGAGCAATTTGTGTAGTTTGGAGCCAGCCTGGCAGCGGCTGCATTAAGAATGCATGGACTTGAATGTGGAACACGTGTTTGCTGAGAGCAATAAAGCCTGAGCAGAAAGCTTGGGCTGTTCAGCCTCCTTCCCTCTCTAGGCAGCCTCAAAATTGCTTCTAGTTTATGACTTTGGGGGTGAGAGCACGATAACCAGGCAGGCTGAGAGGTGAGCAAAGGTTTTATCCTGCCATCTGTCCCTAGAAATTGTGTGTCAGAAATGACCAACACCGATGGAAGCAGCAGGATTTGGGAACATCACAAAGCTGCGGTCGGGTCCAAGCTGGTGCCTGCTCTGGCCAAGCCCTATTTCTTATTTAAACCCCTAAAATCAGTTGCTGGTAACCCCCTGAGCAGCTTTTTTGGATCCTGTGGAGCACTGATCCCCTTCAAGCACCCCACGTGGTGGCTGCAGCGGTGTCTGGGAGTGGGGGCCACCGAGGGTCCCCAGCAGAGAGGGCTCCCCAGGAACACCCAGACCTGGGAGACTGCTCTGCAATCCCAGGAGATTTTGGGGCAAAGCCAGCCTGGTTAGACCCCAGGGAGCTAACCCCACACAAAGCCCTGCAGCTGGGGAGCAGGAGGATGCTCTGGTTCAGGTCCTGCCCAGGGCATGAGGCTGCCAATGTGGGAAGGGTTAAGGTAACCACAGTCCCAGGCTTGTTTACCCCGAGCCTTAGAGAGGGACAGTTTGCTGTGAACACACTGATCAATATCTCCCAGCTGCCAGTTTAATCAGGATTAAGTGAGCAGCTATTAATTTTGCTCTTTTCCAACAACATTTAGCCACCATGTGAAAACATTTCTTCCATCGCAAACAAATTAACCTTGATATCATCTATCCAGACGTCTTAAAGGGACTTAAAAAAGAAAACCCCAAATCAAAACACTAACAAGAAGGGCCAAGACCAATAATCTGGCTTTAATTAGAAGTTTTCCAGCTCGCAGCTCGATGAAGCAGCACTGGGGGAGCTTGCTCAGAGCCAAGGTGTGCTTGCCTGGCGCACGGAGCTGGGGGTTGAGACAAGGCTGGATGGACACTGCAAAGCCATTTTTGAAGTGTTTATAGAGTCCCACAGCATTGTGGAGGAGCAGGGAGCAGCCACCAGGTCCCAATGCCCCCTCCCAGGCCAATGTCAGAGCAGAGACACCTCCCTGGCAGGTGGCCAGACACAGGTGACCCCAGGGCAGGACAGGTGTGACTCCTCAGGCACTGTTCCACTGCTAAGGAGGCAAATCCTGCAGCCTGGAGCACCCAGCCCCCCCAGCAAACTCCAGGAAAGGTTTCAGCAGCCCTCCTGGCACAGTCTGCGGCTCACCCGCAGGCACTGAATATTTTTATCCGCGCAGACTGCTCCTCCTGTGAAACACATCCACCTTGGGCGAGGGGCGGCAGGCGGCCACCCGGCACGGCGTGCGGCCACACATACAAACACCCTGCAGAATTCAGTCTGGAGCTCCTGGGGACTGAGCTTCCCAGGCTAAAGATGACAGATGCTTCCAGATCCACGAACGAACGGCGGCGGCACAGCCGCTCTGAAGAGTCGGCTTCTGCTGTTTTGTCTTCTTTTCCCTAAAAAGTCTCTTATTCTCACCCACGGGGTGACTCACGGAGGAAGAGAACACATCTTAGGAAGAAGGGAAGCAGGACACACAGAAGCCCAGCTTTGAGCTTTGTAAAAGCCCTTTCTCTCAGCTATTCTGCACATGGCAAAGGCACCAGAAGTTCTCTGAAAAAAAGGATGACAGACGGGGCTGGACTTTCTTTCCAAGCTTCCTCTGAAATCACACTTGGCACAGCAGCCCCGGCCTGTTGAAAGAGCATGGGAACGTGCGTGGCAAGAGCTGCTCTCAGGTTGGAGCTCTCTGGGCTTTTCTAAGCCATCTGGGCTCTGATTTAGCTTGCAAGTCTGTCAGTCCCAAATGAAAAGTCAGCTCCTAACCCAAGGGTTCAGCTCGGGGTCAATGGCAGAGGAGTGTCTGAAGAACTCCCTCGTTAATCCTCCTGGTTAACAGCCGTGGGGAAAGGCCTTTGCCACCAGAAAGGAAAACTCACCTGATCCTTTCCCATTTCCCAACTCCACTGCCTCATCTAGCTCGAAGAATTCTGCTATTTCCTCTCTGCTGGAAAAGGAGGGAGAGACCTAGTGCCGGCAGAGCTCAGGAGCTGAGGAGTTTTGCAGGGCTGGGTCACACAGCCTTCTCTCTGCCAGCAGAGCAAGGCTGGAAATGCTGCTGCTCGCCCTCCAACCCTGAAGTCCCTGAAGTCCCTGAAGCCTGAAGTCCCACCTCCATTAAGTTCTCCACTGCTATTACCAGGTGAGAACCACAATGCCCAGGTGAAAACCACCATGTCCAGCACCACGCCCAAGTGGTGAGCAGCCTTAGACCAAACAATTCCAGTGCGAACACCGTCTGCTGCAAATCCTCATCCTTTACAGAACTCCAAAGCTTTGTGAGATACGGGGACATCTGCCTCTCTCTTTTCCTCAGGTCCTTGAGAGGTCCTTGAAGAAGGGACAAATTTCAGCCACAGCTCCCCAGCCGGTGTGAATTCTGCCCTCTCGGTTACTCTGTGCAAACCCACGGGGTGGGGACGCACATCACGAGCGGTGACAACTCTTCTCAGAGCAAACCTCAAAACTCCTTCATTGCAGAGCTCTGCTTCCTTCCGCACAAACCATCTCTGAACTGCAAAGTGACAGCCAGCCCTGATTAACAGATGTGTGGCTCGGGGCCTCCACCCTCCCCAGTGTGCGAGGAGCAACGCTGATATGAGTTTAACTGAGGAGCTATTGTTCCAAGAGGGCCACGCTGAGCCACATTTCGTCCAGAAGAGCAGAGATTGGAGGGAGGCTGGCACATGGCAGAGCAGGTTCAGATAGCGCTGACGGTCAAGGCAGCTTCAGCGTGGAGGGCTGGAAGCTCTCAGTGCCAGGTGGGATCGTGGATAAAATCATGCTCTCCAAGGACTGGGTATAATCCATGGCACAGCCATTACCCAGTGTTGCCTCTGGGAATGTTAAACAAGGCTTTGCGCTGTTTCTTTAAAGATCTTAGAGAGTTTTACAAACATCAGGGAACTAAATCTCTCAGTGCTCCCAGGGTGCATTACAAACCGGCTGGGGTAACCCACCGAGACTGGTCTGAAAGTGCCAACACTCCTTCATTTGTTTTACTGAAAGGGAAACTGAGGCCCCAGGGGAGTCGAGCCAATGTTTCCTAATTTGAATGCCTGATGTTAGGCAACTCATCTGCATGAAGAAATAATTTATAATTTTTACTATTTCTTTTTTTTTTCTTTTTAATCAGATTAAAGTATTACAAGGTTGATCCCTTTCCAGACAGCTTGGTTGGCTGCATTGTGTTTCAACACTTGGATTTTTCCCACAAAAACACCACTGCTATATTGCATAAATTTGATCGTAGGCCTGCACCTGCTCACATGGAGAGCCTTGAAAATGGCAACACCAAGTAAGAATTTCCCACAAAAACAAAAATTTCCTTTGAATATTACAGCTGTTAGATAAAATATACACTTACTACTCTATAATTAAGAAAGCCTCTGCAACTTTAATGCATATTGCCCTTGATCATGTGGAAGCAAGGCAGAACAGAATCATTAGAAGCTGAATTATTCCAGTAGCCTATTATCATGGTGTAATCTTATTAAAGAAAATTCATGCTGGTGTAGCCTCTTACCTTCACCACTTACAGAAGAGCCACGTGGTGTAGTTCTGAGTGCACAGAGATAATAAAATTATAGTGAATTATGCGGCCTGTGTATGGAAACAGGAGCATAATTCCATCCCTTCGAGGAGGGATGCTGATTTTTCTCAGGGAGGCGACACCAGTACTACTTGGTTACTCTGCATAAAGGGACTATTCATCATTATCTGCAGACAAGCAATTTGGGAGAAGATCTAGGGGCTGCCAGTGCAGAGAGGCACAGCTTGCTGCCGTGGCTCGGCCAACAGCCAGTGCTGCCTTCCACAGCTTCCATGGCATCGCCGGCTGGGGGTGCCTGGAGCTGTCCCCCCAACGCCCTGGGCACTGCCAGTGCCCCCAGCACAGCCAGTCTGGGCTGTGGAAGCTGTCCCTGACCATGGCAGGGGAATTGGATGATCTTTAAGGTCCCTTCCAACCCAAACCATCCTGGGAGGGAGGACAGTCCCACTGCTGTGGCTTCCCCTGGCTGTCCCTGCAGCTGCATCAGGATGGGCACGCAGGGCACAGAAATCCCACCTGGACTGGGGTGACAATGAGGACAAACAGTGCCACACGAGCCCAGGCACCACAGAAGGCCAGAACAACCTGTGAGCACACATGGGGGAGCTGACCTGGCCCCACAGCTCCGCTTTCCACCAAAACACCAGCGTGTAAAACTGAACAGACCTGAGCTGCTCCAGCCCACCACGATGCCTGGACAGCTCCATCCAGCTGAGCCAGCGTGGGTGCCACTGTGGGGTTTGGGGTTTTGGGGCCAGCTGCTGTCCTTCCTAACCAAACCCTACAATCTGAGTTTAACTGGTCATGTGTTAGGGACACACAGTACAGGACACACGAGGACAGAGCTCTGCTCACACCTCCCTTCTTGCGTGCACTGTCAAGTGTGAGAGGTTTGTTGTAAGAGGCCGGGATTATCCTGCTCACTTAACTTTATGTAAACTTTTCAAAAATAACATTTCATTTCACCCTTTTACTAAAAGAAACATTGGCTCGCATTCCTGTTTTGCAGATGATCACACTTGACACTCTTGGGAACGAGGAGCTCATTTAGCCTCTTGTTCTTTTGGGTCTGCACATGTGTCCAGGTTCAGTTTATCTCAGTTAAAGTGGATTTCCTTTGTTTTGTTTTTCTTCTCCTTTTTTATAATATCTGGTTTATGGATCTGTGAAAACAGCCCTACGTGGTTGGTTGCAGTTCTGTTAAACACTTGAAGATGTTACTCAGCTCCTCTGTTTTCACTGGAGCTCTCATGCATTTACTCTGCTTTGACAAAGCCTTAATCTTGCCCCTTCCTGAATCTGTGCAGGGTTCAGTGCTCACCATAACTCCCTGAAACAGCCATAACACCAAATAAATTTGCCTGCCCCTGCTTGGTTCTCAGCACAAATTGCAATTAGTGAGTAAGGGCTTCACTCAAAATAATTTTCTCCCACTGTCTGCTCCAAAGCTGAAGCTGAGCAAGAGATTGGAAGAGGTTGAGTCTGGCAGCAGAGCAGTTGAAGGCACATTCCTGCTCCCTCCTGTGCTCCTTGAGGATGTGTGCTCAGAAGGCAGGAGGCTTTAGCAACGAAAGCCATGTATTATCACCCTTTGAATAACCTGCATTGCTGTTCTCCTACAAAAACCCAGGGAAGGCTCTTTATCTGAATCCAGAACTGGATGAAAATTAGCTGGGGCCGATGAAGTAGCATCTGCGTTATCTTTTTTTAACCCTGCTTTACCTCTCCTCATCTCAACATATAAATCCCATCGCTAACGAGATTAATGGCACAGAAACCTCATGAGCAAAATCTGTGGCTTTTGGAGGAGCTCAGAGCTGGAGTTTTCTCAGTAAATCTCCTTCAGGCTGCTCAGCTGCAGTGTGCTCCTGCTCTCAGGTGCCTGCTAGCTCTCCTAGCTCTCCCCAGAGTAATTTGGCCATGTTTGTATACACACAGACACAGACCCACATGCATTTAGGGCTTCTCACTGTCCCGAAGTCCTCTTTTTATCCTTAAATTAGACTGAATCATCTTAGAATCACAGAGGCATTTTTAGGCTGAAAAAGGCCTCAAAGAGTCCAACCATTCCCCCAGCACTGCCAAGCCACACCTAAACATCTTTTAAATCCCTCCAGGAATGGTGAGCCCACCACTGCCCTGGGCAGCCTGTCCCATTCTTCTCCTTGTCTTTATTTCACAATGAATTTCAGGGTGTTTTGTTGTTTGGACATGGCCTCTTCTGGCTGCAGGCTCTCCTCTCTGTGCTGCCACACGAGTCTTATGCTGATGAGCTCACCCTACAGCATCTTCTGTCCCTCCAGCTCCTGGCAACCTATTTGGCAAGTAATTAGGTTTATTCCATTGGTGCTACCTCCTGTCTATTGGGTGGGTTGGGTACCTCTCTTTGTAGAGGTGATGGGTGCAATCTCAAACCCTCTCTGCCTTGCTGGTAAACTCACACCACAGATGTGGACATCAGGCAAGAAGGATTCCTAAATCAACCTCCAAATCCCAGTGTAAAATCTCCTCCCTCTATCAATGCAGGGCACACCCAGGCCTGCACAGTCGAGGGCTTGATGCACTGAATAAACATCAGCTTCTGACTGGGCTAACAGGGCTGGTTAAGGCTCTCTAAAATTGAATAAACCTGGAACTGCAAGACACACAGATGTGACACTGCCACAACAGGGCTCACACTCTGCAGAGCGGTGCTAAGGGGTTTGGGAAGGGCTCTGCTGATCCCACACTCCCCATTCAGGCAGTGATTTGGGTAGAGAGAGGTGACCAGAGCTGCCATAAAATTACTGATCCTCTGCTGTGTCACAGTCTGGGGGGAGCCGTAGGGCCCTGGGTGTGGCTGTGTCACTGCAGGTGACACTGGATGTGCCGTAGGGCCCTGGGTGTGGCTGTGTCACTGCAGGTGACACTGGATGTGCCGTAGGGCCCTGGGTGTGGCTGTGTCACTGCAGGTGACACTGGATGTGCCGTAGGGCCCTGGGTGTGGCTGTGTCACTGCAGGCGCAATCCAAACCCTTCTGTCACAAGACCAGAAGGGTTTGCACTGTCAGTCTTGCTGCAAATAAATCCCACGCCCCAGTCCTGTGCTGGAGCAAGGTGCTGCTGCGTGGCTGTGCGGAGCTGGCTCTGCTCCCAGGGTGACCCAGATGAGACATTCTGCAGGCAGGAAGCCTTCAGCACACACTGCTCTAAGTGTCACCTCACGCTGCTGGTGGCACCCTGACTCGTAACCACAGCTCTTCCTGAGCGCACACATTGCCCTCCCCAGCCCTGCCCCTGAGCAAGGGCTGCTCACAGAGCCTCTTCCCTGGTCCTCATGGCCAGGAGAGCAGAAGAGAGCTGCACATTGCCAGTTCTCCCCCGGATTTGTCTGTCTGCTGGGGGGAAGCCAGGTGAGAGAGCAGATCCCCTCCACCAGCTTCTGCTGGGGCCAGGACTTGGGTGTCCAGCAGCAAGCCTGGTCTGGCCGTGCTAGGGGCACCTGCAGCATTGACATCTGCTGGGCTGGTCCCCAAAAATCAAGCCCTGACACCAAATTTAAAGAAATGATGCACCAGCTTGTCAGTGCCTTAACTGTCCGAGTCTGACTGGTGCTTTTGGGATCCTGCTCCCCTTCCCTTTCCAAGTACCTCCGGGTGGTTTAGAAACCGGAAGGGTTACTGCAGACAGCTGAAGGTCACAGCTGGGAGAAAAGGGATCACAGATATTAAAAAAATACTTTTCTTGATAGCTGGGGAGGCCTCAGGAGCAGGGACTGTTTGACTTTGCAAACATGTCACTTCTGGACATGTGGAGCTGGGTGGAGACACCACCTACAGCAAATGGCTTTCTCCAGCCCCAGGCAGCACCCAGAGAAAAACAAAGGGCTGTGTGTTTTGTCTTAAAGAAGTGCAGAAACAGGTGCTGCCAAAAGAGTGGAAAAAATCAAGCTCAGTGCTCTCCAGGGAGAAGGTCCTGTTTCCAATCCCTTCTTCCTCTGGCATTAAAAAGTTGGATTAAAGCAGGTCAGTTCCTCTAGGGCTGCAACGGTGAGAGGCAGAGCCCAGACAAGAGTTGTGAGCCCTTCCCTGCCTGGCCCTGACCCTCTGGATTCCTGGCATTTCAACCTGAGCTCTGCTTCACTTTTCTGATCCCAGCTTTCCCTGGCACTGCTGATGCACCAACACTGAACACCTTTTCCCTGCTGGGAGCAAGGTGAGGGTAGCATGGAATAACAGCCCAGATCTATATTCACTCTATTTCTGAGAGCACAAGAAAATCTTATCTGGATGCATCCTTTGAAGTAACCTGAATTCCAGCTGGATGAAGAATCTAATTAAGTGCTGCAGGCTTTAGACAACACATTAATATTTTCAACAGTTTGATCCCAAACAGCCATTAAAACTCTTCCTGATATGTGCTAATATGTGTTACACGTTTTTGTTTTAATTAGAACAAGATTGTAATCCATACTTCAGTTAAGTTCATTACACTCAGAATCTTAATGCAATCAAAAGACCAATCGGTCATTAGCTAAGTCCATTGTAATTAGCATTTACAGAAAACTTTTAATTGTGAGCCTGTCCTTCACAGCAGGTGATGAGGGAAGGGAGGCCTTTCTCCTTTATGATGATCATCTCAAGCTCTGTATTTTGCGTCCCTAAGTCATGACCAGCTAAACTCAGTTTGTGGAGGTTGTTTAGGAAAGACAGCAGCTGGCCCCAAAACCCCAAACCCCACAGAGGCACCCATTGATCCCAAACAGCTCAGCTGGACTGGGCTGTACAGGGCTCATGGTGGGCTGGCCCAGGCAGGATGGCACGGTCACATCTGACCCCTTTCGTGGCTGTGTTTTGGTCGCAAGTGGAGCTGCAGGGCCAGGTCAGCTCCCCCACATCTGCTGACAGGTTCTTCTGGCCTTCTGTCGTGCCTGGGCTCCTGTGCTCTGTCCTCGCAGGTCCTCGTCCTCGACATCCCATCATGAGCCACCTGCCCCTCACTGCCTCCCTGGCACAGCCAGAGAGGAAACCTTCCTATAAACCTCTGCGAAACCTGAAATGTAGAGGAGACAGCTCACATTGGGTTGGAAAGCAGCATCTTCTCAATGCCCAGCATTCCAGCCAGGAAATGTGCTGCCTTTGCGGAAATAAGAATTTTCCAAACTTCCCCAGAACCAATGGTCAAATCTGTGTAGCTCAGGAAGTGAGCTCTGTCAGCAAAGGAACAGCAGCATTCTGAGAGCACACCCACTTCTCCCGTCTCTGCAAAATTACAAATAGTGTCTTTTTTTGGTAGACTTCAGGGGCCTGATAAATCTTTAAGTTTTAAAGTTTAAATAAAGTTTAAAGATAAATCTTTAAGTCATAAAGTGTCACCTGGAGAGGTCCCTCCTGCCTCCCATCTCACTCTTCTCAGCTTTCCAGCTCTTGTAAGCAGAGTAACACCTGAATGGCCCCAGGCACTGTGATCCCCTCCTGCAAAGCATCGAGCTGGTTTTCTTTCAGCTTCATTCCTCTATTGCCCCTTCTCCCCATACCGCCTGCTCCTCAGGCTCTGCTCGCCCATCCCCAGGAGCAGGATAACCAGAAACAAAGTGCCTGGCATCCTTCATTTGATTTTTCCTAGGAAGGAAACTTCTTCCCTGGCAGTGCCGCAGTGTGTGACACTGGGCAGCACTGTGGTACCATCCCACCTGGAACACAGCTCCACCCTGTGAAAGGGATTTAGCTGCTGGAATTGGAAAATTTGCCAGCATTCTGGGCTCAGTTTGTGCCTTGAAAGCCACATGCTAAATCTGCAGTAATTTCCTCCCCCACCACTCTGCAGCAGGGATGTTTTAAGAGCAGCACGGATGGACTGCTCATCCTGGAGGATGCTGTTCCCACCTCAGGTGGCAGCCAGGGGCACATCTGGCCAAACCCCAGCGGGTCCTGGCCCTGGTGGGATCAGCCTGACAGCCCCTTCAGCCCCAAAGCTCCACCAGTGCCAGCACCACTTTCAGCACTGCAATGTGACCACGCCACAGCAGCATCCTCTGGCCCAGCTGAGCTTTCTGTTTGCCTCCCCAAAGCCCTCAGGAGGGCTTAATCCTGTTTTCAGATCTAATCCATTAAACAAATGCATTATGCAGATTTGCTTTTCTCCCGGAGCTCCAGCAAAGCTCTGTGTCGCATCTCTCTGTTAGACAAGGTTTTTGCAGTGGCCTGGGTCCGAGCACAGAACACACCAAAAATCTGTGTGGGACTGACCAACCATCCTGCAATTTCACAGAATTTTCCAGCAGGACCTCCAGCCATGGGCACTGCCATGTGCCTCCACGCTCTGCCTCCCCCAAACCTCCCCCAGCTGCCCAAACCCTGCCTCTCCCAGCCTGAGGAAGCCAAAATCACCTTGAGCAGCAGAGGACTGGAGTGTGGCCCAAAGGCCATGAGGTATCTACAGCCCAGTAAAGAAGGGAAGGTAATTCTTCTCTTTGGTTTGAACTTACAAATAGAGCAGAAGACAAGCCCAGTGGGAACTCCAGCTCTTTCCTTTTAATTGAAAATAGATCCATAAAATCCTGCCAAGTCTACTGGCTAACGCAAGCACTGGGAGGCAGCAGAAATACACTTCCCAAGGGCAGGGAATGTTACAATCATTGCATCTAAAAGTCACAGGGGTCTAAGTTTAAAAGTAAAAGACTACACATATGCTCCCTCCTCCTGTACACCTTCAGTGCTCCTGACCTCCTTCTGCTAATGCAGGGAACCTGATTTTGGAGTGCTCCCAAAGAGAGAAGCAATAATGATGAGACAGTGATCAAGTTTTAAAGATGTGATGCAGCAGCGATTGGATTTTCCAATGTGGTGTGTCAGCTGAAGTCTCACGGTGTGCTAAACCTGCTGGTCGTGGGAAATCCTACAGGTTGGAGGCAGGAAGAGAGACTTCTTCATGTCTGGTAGATCAATGACCTCCAGCAACTATGAGGTCTCTTCACAGTTTATAAATAAATAAAGATTTAATCTCCCTACTGTGCAGGGCACTGCATATGCAAACATTACATGTATGAGTATAAAGTAAACTAAATTCAGACATCAAAACCTGTACCTGAAGGAATAGAATTAATTTTTCAATGCATTTTTCAGGTGAGAATATGGCTGAATGGCCAAAAGTGAGCAAAAGGCACCCAGTCCCTACTGCTGGGTGGAAAACTGGGCACCACACTGGTATGTGACATGGGACATTTCACTTCACACTGAAGCAAAAGAAAAGCAATGCATTAGTTACTTTTCCTAAGGAGTTTGCTTTTTTTAAAGGAGTATCTGCCCAGAGCCACTGGGACTGTGGGGAGTGGAACTGTGGGAAAAGAGCCCTTGGAGCCGCAGAGGAACGTGCTATCTTTGATGCCATCTGCTGGAATGGGACCTGCTGCTCTGCTGGAGACCATGAAATCAGGGCTCGTTCCCATGAGGAGCTGGATGCTGCAGGTGGGATACAGGCTTGGAAAAGCTGCCTGGCCAAAGCGATGCTCCTCAGGATCCACGGATGCAGTGGGATTTCCAGCAGCAGAGGTTCCCAGAGGGTTCCCACACAAGGTGTGCTGGTTCTGAGAGCCCACAGATGTCCAGGGAGAACTGGCAGGGGAGGCAGAGCCCAGGGAATGCTATGAGGTTCAACCCACGGGAGGGAATGGCACCCCTGGGAGCAGAGAGGAGGGACACGAGGCTGAAATCACACGAGGCTGGGCTGGTGCTGTCAATGACAGGAGAAGCAGGGTTGGGACGGCATGTCTGAAATCCCTGGGATTTTCCCACGAGGACGGGCCGATCTTCACCAAGTCACTGCACAGCACCAACTAAGTCTTCCTCCTCACCCATGTGCCTTTCAGTGCACCAGGCCAGCTTAGGACAGGAAAATCAAGGCTCAGATCTCTGCTTATCTCATGTGTGCTGCTGCTGCTTCCCCTCGAACACTAAGCAGCATCCCAGCATTGTCTCCAGTACCCAAATCACCAGATTTTGCTTTAAGCAGACACTCTGCAAGACAAAGAGACAACACCTGGGTGCTTTTTGAGTCTTAGCTATTTCAGGAAGATGTTAAATGCTATATTTAATTTCCTGGGGTGATTATTCAGGGGAGTTGTGCCTTTTCTTTAACAATCCCAGCAGGTTTTTCCAAGACTGGCCCAGGGTTGTTTTTTCTCCTGCCCCAGTAATTATGATCTGCAGATAGGAAATCGCTGACGAGTGTCCCCTTGGATGGCAGACCCAGCAATCTCAGGATAAAGGACACTTCTCCCACACTATCTCCCAAAACAAGCTTGACAACATAGCGACAGCCACGTGGCCTGGCTTCTCCCGGTGGCAGCTCCAGGGAGAGTCAGTCCTGTGCCAGCCCTGCTGTGGCTTTACAACACTGCTGGGCCTTCGGAAAGGTCCTCTTTCATTCTGCTGGACAAAAGATCCAGGAAACAAAGGGAGGGAAAGAATTGGCTGCCATGGGGAAGGAGTAAAGGTGGTGGAAAAAACATGCGGTCGGGGAGCAAACTGCGAATTCAGATAAATCAAGAGAATAAACTTTTCTCCCATCTCCTGAAACTACATGAAGCTTCCCTGTTATTTGTAAGGACAGCTGGCCAAACCAGATAGAGGAGAAGCCTAAACTAACAGCAGATCTTCGTATTTCCATGCTGCCAGTACCTCCAGTCCAATAAATACATAGTCCAACCAGCTGGCCCCTGCATTCCTGCGCCAATAGTTTGTTCTTTTATCACTATTTGTTGCTTGTGCACAGCTTGGACAAGCAGCAGAACCTAGAGTTTTCAAAGGGAATGGAAAACACGCCTGAGAAAGTCACTTATCTGGAAATAAAACCCCTTTAAAACAACACGGATCGTTAGGAATGTTTTTGGGATTTGTAACTCCAAAGCCCCACCTCCAGCCCATTGCGGGTGGGGGGCTCATTCTGCAGCTTGTCACGTTCTCCTGAAGGGACATCTCAGAGCACAGCACCCCTGGGAACCCAGCAGGACCCCCAGCACGTCCATCCCACACCCCACAGTGAGCAGAACTTCACATCCAATGGCCTCTGGTGGCCTCCCAGCACAGAGTGAAGCATAAGGAGGAATCAAGGCACACTTCATAAGCAAACAAAGAAATAACAGGAGTCTGGGGAAAAGAGATAGAGAAAGAAAAAAAATTAGGAAAATGACAGGATGAGTGAAGACTGGATGCACCTGAGGTGTAATAAGGGGAGGGGTTGACTAAGTGAAAAAAAAAGACAAATTCGGTATATTCTGTTCACAGGGCCACACGTAGCCCTGTTTAACAGGTTTTGCTGCCTCCAGCATTTCCTGGGCATCTGCCACTGAGATCTGGGCTGCCTCTCCATCCAAACAAATGGGACTGATTAAATCCTATCACACTCTCAAGGATTTCTACAGGCAGGCGTTCCGTGCGTTCGCAGCGCAGCGATCTGACCAAATTCCCCGCGGAGCAATAGCTACAGCAAACTGTTGTTTTACTGCCTTGTCAATCCTTGAGGAGTTTCCCATAAAGGCAGCAGCTTCTGGATTTACTTGGCAATCAGCCTCCTTGCCGAGGATGGCCACCTGGGACGGGCGAGTTTGCTGTGCAGTCAGGACAGCGAGGAGGATGCGATGTTCTGCGCAGGGGCTGCAGGATGGGGTTCCTCTCCAGCCTCTCCCACGGGACTGTGGAATTCTCCCTCTGGAAAACACGGGTGCACGTGAGCTGGAACAAGCACGGCAGCTTTTTCTGCTTTTCCTTGAGTGCTGCTCTCTTGGATGGAGCCCACCTGGCCGTGGGTTTGGCTCGGAGCAGGGCCAGCGCTCTGCTCCCAGCCCCGGATTCCTGTGCACACAGAGCCCAGCCATGGCTCCGCTTGCTCTGCCCCCAGTCTCTGCACCTTTCCCTCGAGTGTGCAGAATGGCCTCGTTCCCCAGGTGGAGTCAGAAATGTCCCCACGCCATCCCAGGGGACTGAGCAGGGACAGCTCAGCCATCAGCAAGGAGGTCCCTCCTCGGCAATGTCACCCTGAGCAGGAGGTGGTCTGGAAAGAGAGGCAGAAGGGCACAATGCCAGCAGCAGAGAGGGGATTGAGGGAATTTTCAATTTTCTTGGTTTGGCCAGAGCCACAGAGATGATTTCTGCTCCCAGAAGGAAGCCCAAGAACAGGCAGGCAGCATCAGGAGGCAGCTGGAGCACTGGCACCGCTGATGTGCCCCTGTAAGCCCTCCCTGAACCCGGCAGGAACAGCCCATGCTGGGGCTGGCTCAGAGAATCCCATCCAGACCCCTCAGCAGCCAGGATCTGGGCTGCTCACCAAAACCCCTCCCTGAG
Organism: Origma solitaria; assembly: GCA_013397895.1. Classification (NCBI taxonomy): domain Eukaryota; kingdom Metazoa; phylum Chordata; class Aves; order Passeriformes; family Acanthizidae; genus Origma; species Origma solitaria. The sequence continues at coordinate 72,951 of VZRL01003991.1, read as the reverse complement.
CGACCCACAGCCAGGCAGGGACAGCCACTGGGACCACAGCAGGGACCTGAGCTGCAGGAACTGGGAGCTGCAAAGCTCTTTATCCATTCCCATCAGATCCAGGGGCTCCTTTCAGTCCAGGAAGCATCTGTCTGTATGGAACGATGCTCTGCATTATTATTCAGCCTGAGTAAGTTTTGAACATTTATATGGCAAACTCCACCACTTCCTTTTAATTGTCCTTTCCTTCTGGTGACAGGCTGTGCTTTGGCAGGGACGAAGCTCCTGGGAATGGCCACACAAGGGTGTGGGAGGAGGGTGCCAGAAGCAGCACTTTGGAACTAAATAATGTTCACTGCAGCTGGAACAGAGGGCCCAAGGCACTGATGGAAGGTAAGGAAATTACTTCATCCCACCCTCTTCAGACATCCTATTTAACATCTCCTGTAATGCACTTCCCAAAACCTTCCAAGAGCAACTTCTAGGACACCCTGTGCTTACATGGCATAAAAATCCTCTCCTGAGACACAGCATGAACATTGCCACAGCATTTTGCAGCTGAAAATAATCCCAGGTCAGGATTTCAAGAACATCTCTGCCTCTTGTGACTGTGGGGTGTGATGTTTTAAAAGTGAAAAAAACAAGCCAGGAAGCAAATGATACACATGGGAGGTGCAAGAACTTTTCCAGCTCTTCAGGAGCGATGGGAAAGGTCCTCATCGGCTTCAGACAGGGAGGGACCAGACCTGCTCATGTCTCCAGCAGGTACAGATGGCAGCACTCCCTGGCCCACAGCTGCTGCACAGCTGGCAGCACGAGCCACAGCCCCTGCCAGATCCCTCACTGGCATCCTTCTTGCCAAGGCTGCAGCAGGAAACCTGTGAGATACAAAGACCTCAGGAAGTTGCTTTGATTTCCTAACCCTTGGAGCTGCTGTCGGCTCCCAGGATCAATGGCCTGCCTGCAGGAGGGTTAAATGCGGAGCAGAGCTGGCACTCAGGGGACTTGCTCTGCTCTGGACAAAGGCAAGGACATTTTTTGTTGCTGTCCCACCATTTTCCCAAGGGCACGCAAAGATTCCTTCCTTTATTTTGCTCAGGCCAGCAGTTTTGTAGCTCCCAGGGGACAAGGCACTGATTTTCCCTAATAAAGCACCAGTCCCACACCATCTGACAGCTCACCCGAACTCTCCAGGGTTTGGAAGCCTGCAGAAATGAGTCAGGCACCAAGGGATGGCAGCACAGGAGTGTGGGACTGTGAAGACACTGCTTTGGCAAAGAGGCTTCCAGAAACACCCCCAAACACACACCCAAACCCCTTCTGTCTCCCTGATCACCTGTCCCCTCTGAGCTGGTGGCCTTCCCAGTGACAGCACAGCAACGCTGGTGACAAGGTCCCCTCTGGGTGTTCCTATGCAGCAGGAAAAAGCCTCCATGCCGGTTCAGACAGGCAGCCCAAGCTAATTGCGTATTCCACTTTCAACAGTGGCCAGTTTCTGACAGTGGTTTAGGAAAATGTACGAGATTTTATATTAGAATTTGTGCCCTGAAGGAAAAATGCCTTTTGAATTTTATTAGGGAAAATTTGGCTTGTGTCTCGAAGCACGAAGGCCTAAAGTGCTACCGGACCCCTTGGACCAAAACCCTGACTCGGAAGGAGGCAAAGGAAATTTTCCTTCTGTCTTCTTTGGACCATTATTTTCATCTTGCAGGGTTTGTTGTTTGGAGTTTTGTGCGTGCTTGCAAAAATGCTAAAATCCCAAAGTGCTTCAGAGTTGAACAGGAAATCAAGACTCTGTGTTTCAGCTCCTGCTGCACTGGAAAAGACACTTTCATGGCAAAAAGAGAGTAAATATTCAGCCAAAAGGCAGCGCAGCTCATAAAGCCACAAATGCAGACAAGCCCACAAGTTATGAACTTATTACAAAAAAGACCAGCAACAATTATTAAAACCCAGCCCAGGCATTCTCCTCTCTTATTAAATGATGGCAGCAAAAGAAGCTTCCAGACCCAGAGCTCTGCTCCTTTACCTGCCTTTTCACAGATTCTGGATAACCTCTGCTCCTTTACAAAGCTTGTATAGTCCCAAAGGGATTTTCCTTCTTGTGCTGCTATTCCTGCAGCTAGCAGAGGTTTTCAGCTTTGGTAAGGCTCTGTGATGGACAGGTGACAGCCATGGCTTGGCACAGGGAAACTGCAGTCAGCTCTCCAAACACGTGCTTGATGCTCTGACCTTCCCTGCATGGGGAATTTCTGAACACATCTTGCCCCTCCTCAGAGAGAATCATGGAATGGTTTGGCCTTAAAAACCATCCAGTTCCAATCCCAGCCACCAGCAGGGACACCTTCCACTACACCAAACCCCATTCAGCCTGGCCTTGAACACCTGCAGGGATGGGAAAACATGCAGGAAAAAAACCCTAAACAGATACTCAGGAAAGAAAACCAGGCAGGTCCTGTGCTCCCATAGGCATCCCCAGTTCCCACGGCCTCCAAGTGGTGACAGTGAGAATAACCAGAGCAGCCCACGGGCCACGCAGATGGACTCCCGAGTATTTCGATTTACAAACTGCACCTCCATAAATCTATCGGATGCCCTGCCGTAGGAAAGGGTCTGGGGTGTTAAACAAATAGAAAATAAATTTCAGAGGATTTGGTAAAATTAGGATTGTCGTTACTTTTCCATTCCAAGAAGACTGATCTGGGTTATAATTATCCCAGCTACATCCAGGCTTTACAATAGCTCATGCACTGATAAATGAAGCGTTCACTCTCACAAATGCCTCTCCTTCCCCTGATGGATGCAATGTGTTCCAGATGGATGGAGAAACCTTTTTTTCCCCTCTTTTACACTTGCTAAGCTATTTCCAGGCATCCAGAGCACCAGCGGGTGTAAATCAGCAGAGCTCTTTGCATTTCCTCCATTTCTTAGAGCAATTGAGGATCCAGCCCCTCTTTTCTAATCTTAAAATCACAGCTTGCACATAGGTGATCGTCCCATACATGAGTGATGTAAGAAAAAACCCCACCAGACAAACACAAAAGGCATTAATTGCACAAATCACTTTGGGCCTGCCAGCCCTTGGAAAAAGCCACTTTAATTAGGCTGATTGAAATGCAGACAGGTTTTGTTTCTCCTTTCCACTGAGGTCTTTGTACCCACTCTATATGAACAGGAGCCAGCCCCCACATCCTCAGCCAAAACCTATCCTTTCACTGCACCCCCAGGAGCCAGGACACAGCGAAGAGCCACCTCAGCAGAGCCTCTGAGAGCCCCCAGAGGAGAGCAGCACCTCTGACTGACACTCTGATGCCTGATGGAGGGACACAGAGATGCTTTTCGATGAGAAAGGTCAGTGCTGCCCCGCAGAGGAGCGGATTCTCCCTCTGCGCCGCCACACTGCTCCTCTGTGATTCCCAGGCTTTCCTCAGGGCACTGGGATTTTCTGAGCGCCTGCCCAGGGCCAGCTGGGAGTCCATCTGCAGCAGAGCTGAGCCCACACGATGGCCCTGAGGCGGTCACGAGTGGCATTTCCAACATATGTTTGCACAAAATGCTCGAGTCCTTTCAAAGGGAGCACGTGAGCGCCCGACCCTGCGGCCAGCGCCAGCTTTGAGCTGTGCCTCTCGGCCCTGCGTGTGCAGGGAAGGATCCCAAAGCTCTGTTCTAGAAAGAAATACACTCATGTTTGTATTTCACTACCAGAAAGCCATGATAGAAAAATCCACATGACTGAAAGAGGGGAAAAGGCTGCTCTGTGAGTCGCCCCACAAGTGTGCAATGGGAGATGAGGATTCAGCGTAGGGAAGGGGATGTGAGTGTTTCACCAAGCACTGCTCCTCAGAGCCGTGCACAATACGGCTCAGTTCACGCTGTAATGGTCTTCTAATCTGCAGCATTTTTATCTGAATGCTGTTGGACAACTTGTGCTACGTGCAGCAGCGCTGGCCAGCGCCATGTGCCTGCCAGCGCCTCTGGCCACTGCCTCAATCCCAGAGCCCTCTCCCTCCTCCCGAGCCAGCCCCATCTCCAGCTCTCCGTTAAAACCACAGGACAGACATCTAGGGATGTGTTTTCAGAGAGCTCTAAAAGCTTATGCACGTAAAAATACAGCTTTGTACAAAACTACTGTATCATGAAGCTCAGGGGCTGTTGAGAACAGAGGGATCGGTCATGCCAAAAACTGCAGGAAGGGACTTTTCAAAGCACAAGTCCATTTGCTTTGGTGAAAGGCAACTCCCCACCTCTCCACATAGTTTAAGGATGACAAGGAAGTCGAGTGTTTGCTAGAACATCTCAACCAGCAAGGAAAAATAAAAGTGCTCCGTGTGCAAGAATGAGAGCTGGCTCTTCCAGCGTGTGCTCCCTCTCACATCTGTCAGCCCCACTAACGCTCCGTGAAACGAAGGGGCTGTGCTGGAGCTGCAGCAGGACTGGCATTCAGGGCAGGAGCACCGGATTTATCCCAGCTGCTCAGGTTCAGGTCTCTGCTGCTCACTCTGCTGCTCCACTTGGGCTGCACCTCGCAAAGAGTGCCAGGGATCAAAAGCTAAGAGGTTTCACAGCCTGGCTGCAAGTACAGATTTGTCTCTGGGTCAGAGGCTTCAAGCTGTCATGCAAAAAAGGGTAAACCATGGAAAAACTGTTCAAGCTCCTGTCTGGGCCGTGTACTTAATGCTGGCATGGGAAGGAAATTCCTGCCCCTGCCTGGGCTATCATCTGCCTTCTGCAGGCTCAGCCAATGCCAGGGCAGCACCTCTGCAACTCCAGCCACGTCATTTCCCCGCAGACAACCAGAAACACGCTCGTGCTTACTCAGATAAATCCTACCCAAAGGCTGACAAAGTGAGAAGCAGCTCATCTGCGCCTGGTGCTGTGACAGTGCCTACAAACCAGCTCGTCTGCAGGAGAAGTTTCACTGCTGTGATGACCCAAAGGCATTAAAACCCCAAGAAGGACGGGCTGGCATGCCTGAACCCCATTCTCAGTCTCTAACCAAATAAACTGATTTGCTATCAGATGTCTACGTTGACATAGTACAACTCTTTCCCTCTGTTCATTATCAGAGTTGGTTGAAAATGCCCAGCAGCACACACGAAATCAGCTCTTGACACGGTGTTTACACAGCAGCAACAGCTTTTGCAGCTTCACTGGGGACCCAGAGACCAAACAGTGCCCACGGTGGTGCTCCAGGCATCCTTGCTATAACAGCATTATAAATACGTAATGAGAATTTAAAAGGCAGAAGGAAAACAGATAAAGGAGACTCCTCGTATCACAGTCGGCTTTCATCATGTGAAAAGAGCTACAAATTTCAGCATGTGCTCATCAGCACTGAGGGAAAGGTGTCCTCGTTAGAGGATGAGCACAGGAGCTGCCTGGCAGAATCCAGAGGGAAAAGACATCAAATTTCAGAGGAAAACTGCCACCACATTTTAAACAAAATATAACTTTTAAAGAAGACAAAGCAGCTCAGCACAGAAGCACAAGGAACTGTGTTAAAGCAATTTGGAGTTAGAACAACAACAGCAAGGTCATCCATGCCACGGGAGCACAGATTTGGATCAAATCCCTGAAGGTTAGTCTGGGAAAAGCTGCTTCAAACACCAGAGAGCTGAAACCAAGGCAGTCAGTCAGTACCTGGCTATCTCAGATGCTTCTGTGGCCACCACGAGCAGCAGCCATGCACTTGGAAGTCTAAACCATGCAGACCACAGCTGTGGCCACTGTCACCAGGTGCCACTGGGTGGGTTCACACTCAGAACCTTGAGTGCAGCTCAGTAACTTTTAGCACACTTCAAAGGAAAGAAAAGTGTCATCTTTACAGGACAGACAGCCCGAACAGCACCTTTTGTGCATTTATCATCTACCTTCAAGTTATACACAGACAACACTCCCAAAACTCTTTTCTAACATGTGGCTCCAATCCTTTTCCTCCCCCTTCAGGTCTTTCCTTCCCCATTCCCTCTCTCCCCTGATTCATGGCCACAGCAAATGTGCCGCTTGATTATCCGCTGACACATGCATTTAGCACTTCTCCACGGAAAGCAATGAGTTTGGAAGCTTTTCCAACTTCCCCTCTGGATGATGTCACCCTGGGTGGGTGCCAGGCTGGGTTTCAAGTGAAAATCCTTCACTTCGGGGTCAGACATCCTCCTATTTTTAGGCCTGGCTTCAGAGTCTGCAGCCAACAGCTGAGCTGAACAGTCCGTGTTATTCCACAAGTCTGCTGGCCGTATCCTGCCCCATGGAGCCCTCTGGACATTCACAGAGTGAGAAACGTGTCCCCTCCAGTTTGCACTGGGAATGGGGAGGGGGACAGAGAAGGGCCCTGTGGCTGCAAACCTGTGAGCTCCATCCACCCACCCTCCTCCGACAACTCCATCCTCCTGCTGTGCCTCCCGAAATTCTCCTTAGTGCCAGAGTCATGGAATCATTTAGGTCGGAAAAGCCCTCTAAGATGATCAAGTCCATCCATTAACCCAGCACTGCCAAGATCACCACTGCCCCATGTCCCCAAGTGCCACATCCTCCAGGGATGGTGACACCTGCCACTGCCCTGCACAGCTGTGCCAGGGGTAGACAACCCTTTCTGTGAAGAAATTTTCCCTAATATCCAATCCAAACCTCCCCTAGCACAACCTGAGGCAACCTCTTCTTGTCCCACTGATTGTTATCTGGGAGAAGAGACTGACACTCCCTGAGCTGCGCTCTCCTGTCAGGGAGTTAGAGTCAGAAGGTGCCCCCTGAGTCTCCTTCTCCCCAGGCTGAGCCCCCCAGCAGCTCCTCATCACACTCACGGCATTAATTTCCCTAATTGCAATACCTGCTCAGCCAATGCCCGTGCTGTGATTTGGCCATTTAGGCAGGTGATGTGTGCTGCTGTGCACAGAGCACAGTTAAGCACGGAGAAGCTTTTGGGATGAACTGCAGACCCACACAAAGAGCAGCCAGGCTGTCCCTCTGTTCCTCACAGAGACACATCGCTGTTTTTTGGGAGGCTGGAGTTTAAAGAGCTGACAGGATGCAGACCCCACGCAGCAGCAGCAGCTCTGAGTGCTGGAGGAGCTCAGCTCACAGGGCTGAGGTGTAACCAGCCAGGCTGCTGACAGCCACTGCAAACCACTCACAAGCGAGAATTGTCATGGTTTTGGGCAAAGTGTGAACGTGAGTCACGTCCCGGGCCAGCTGCAGGCTGTCTGCACCCAGGCAGGAGCAGGGCAGCGTGGGGAGTGCCCTGCACCCAAACCCTCTCACACTCCACTCGAGCTCCTGCTGCAGCACACGAGCACACAGACACACCCGAGTTTGCAGCAGCCCCAAAGCTGGCACTGCTGGGTGCTCATTTCTCACTCTGGGTGAGTCCCATCACGTCTCCCAAAGGGGATGGAGCCCAGGCACCAGCCCCAGTCCGGCAGAGGCTGCTGGAGGGCAGAGGTTCCCCTGTCCTGGGCTGTTCCCTTGTCCTGAGGAGGCTGACAGCCCTGTCCCCTGCACCCCAACCAACAGCTGGCTCCATCCCCTCTGCAGCTGCTCGAATCACAGAATCACACAATGGTTTGGGTGGGAAGGGACCTTAAATCCCATCCAGTGCCACCCCTGCCATGGCAGGGACACCTCCCACTGTCCCAGGCTGCTCCAAGCCCTGTCCAGCCTGGCCTGGGACACTTCCAGGGATGGAAGGCAGCCACTCCAGGTTTGTTGGTTAAACCCACTCGTAGAGAAAGAAAGAAATGTCACTAGCTCAGCCTGCAGGGACCCTCCAGCATCCATGGGCACAGAGAACAGCATTAAAACAGGAATATTCAGGTGTTTTGTGCTTGCAGGGTGCCAACACAAGGTACTGCTCTGGCACTGCTGCTCCTGAGCATGCTTACAGCACAAGCAAGGGCCCAAGCCAGATTAAATTTCAGATACTGAACCATTTCCTTCAAGGGAGTTACATCAGCAGCTGACTTGGCCTGTCTGTCTCATATTTGCTTCTCTCTCCCTTCGAGAATAACGCTCTGCCTTGGTTTTATCCATCAGAGCAGCCTCATCAAGAGGACTCCATGCACCAAAGAGCCTGCAGGATATCTAGCTACAGGAAAAGGAAAAGCAGAGAAGAGGAACCTTCACTTTTAAAGCAGGGAATCTCTAGTGAAACCAAAATTGTGCAGCCGTCCCAGCTGTGCCCTTTCTGCAGCACATTTCAGCACTCTCTTTTGCTCATTTTCATGGAAATAAAGTGGTTTGCCATTGGTATGGAATTCATCAACGCTGTCCAAGGTTGGACAAGCCGACACAGCTCGGTGTTCTGCAAGGGACGAGTGTTGAGAAAGGCTGATTCCCTGGGAAATTTCTCACTGCAGCCTCATGCAGTTGCTGCGGAAAGGCCTCTAAGGACAAAAATAAGCAAGGGCCACCTCCTGGACTGTGCTGCTCCAGTCACAGGTACTGTGCAGAGGAACACACCCCATGGGAGCCCTGCAAAACCCCTGAGCTGCCTCCTTCCAGACAATGCTGCCACCACCACCACCTCAGCCCGGGAATTCTGTACGTGCAGGGAGGAGGGAAAGGCAAACACTCGGACAAGCAGCTGCCAAGGGCTCTGGTGTTGCTCAGGCAGAGGCAGGAGCGCACGTGGCCGGGCAGAGAGGGAGGGTGGCTGCCAGCCCAGGCTGGAAGAGCACGTACTGCCAAGACATCGAGGCACCAGAGCAAAAGGGAAAGAAAGCAGAATGGCCATTAGCTCTGCACGCTGTCAGAGAGGGCCTGGAAGTGGTTTAGTCTCATACATCAGGACCAGCAGAACCATGTGCCCTCCCAGGCCCTGCTGGCAGCAGATTCTGGTACCAGCTTCTCCTGTTCCAGCTCTTTATCAGCTTCTGAAGAGGAGAAATGGAAACCTGAGCTGTCTCTGCTGCTGCTCGAGCTGGGTGGATGTGAGGCAAGAGGGGAAGCAAAACTGCAGCTGATGTGGTCACTGCCGCCCTGCTTTGCAAAGTGCACACTGCCTCCCTTCCTAAGAGCTGGAGATGAGTTAATTAGAGAGGGACTGCTGAGGAAAAGTCAGTCATTGCACAGGCAGAGAGCAGAATTGTCAGACTGCTCAGTAATAGTGCTTTTCCCCACGTACTTGTTGCATTCCTCCCCTATTTATCCCACTCTCCTCACAGACTGATCTCTTTTCTGATATTCAGACTAATTTTTCAGAACAGCATGAGGACACATACAGCACCAAGCACAGCTATGTCCTGAGCACACTCCGCTCCCTCGGGGTTTGTTACGCTACCAGCAAATAAATTACCTGCTAATAAACCCCCCTCAAACTCACATTTCTCTTTTAGACTGCAGATAATTAAATTTATGCATGAGCTACTAATTTCTGTGGCTGGACACTGGAATATGCTGGGAAGATGTAAGGCTGTGATCAGACATGCACACTACAGCACTGCAGTATTTACCCTGAGCTTCTTCTACAAAGCTCATTGAAATATTATGGTAACCAAATTGTGGTCAAGAAATTGATAAAAACATGTGGAGACCCTCTCATAGACGGAGCAAACCACGATTTGAAAATGCAATAAAGGGTGATAAGGCTATGCCTTGGCACTGCCTGCCATCAGCTATCACAGCCAACTTGCTGACACCAGGTTTTAATAAATATTGCTCAAGACATTAACCAACATGAATTATAATACAACTTTCCACAGTGCAAATACAGGCTGGAAGTCTTTCCATTTATAATACTTGAAACAGGCTCAATGATCAGGATGTGAGGCCCTAAGAACGCCTCTGGGTTGTGTTCCAGCACAAAGGGAGTGCCTTTGCCTGCTTGTTCTCATTACACACTGCTGGTACCCAGGAGAAGGGAAAGAACTCATGAAATTGTTCATCTTGGCTGGGTTAGTGACACAGGGAGCAGGAAAGGGAGGGTGCATGGATGCTCCTTCTCTGCAGAGCAGAGACAATTTCTTCACAGAAGTTGTCGGGAGCTTTCATTGAACTACACAGTGACAGCAGAGAATTTATCAATACATTGAAATTTTTTTAAGAATACTTTCATGACTTCATTTAATGACACAACCTGTTTTTCTCAATCCTTAATCAGTAGGTGATGGCAGCCTGAAAGACTTCTCCTCTGTCTCAACTCTTGTCTTGGTCACGTCTTGATTTCTCTCCTGGCAAGCCAATTTGCTACAAATTCCGTGTGTTTTCTTTAATCTGGCAAGAGGAACAGATCACAAGCCCCTTTATTAAGGAAGTCAGGATAATTGCTCTCAGAGGATAATTAAAAAGCAGGGATACATGAAGTAACTTGACTCAGTTCTCCTGGAGAACAGTGGCAGAGCTGGAGGGAGGTGGCAGCTCTCACAGGCCTCCATCCTTTCATCCTCCATCCCTGGAGAATCCTTTCTGTCTCCAATGAGGCAGCTCAGGGGTGTTGGCTCTGATGTCAGCATCAGCCACGGCCACGAGATAAATCCCTAACCAAACAAGAAAAGCCCAGGTGGGCACTGAGAGGGGCTGAACCCATGCCCCCAGATTCCAGAGCTCACAGTGGGCACCACTGCCACGAATATTCCTGGCTCCTGCCACACACCAGCGATGCAAAGTTCTTTATTTACAAACCAAGACCTGTAAATAACAACAAGGACAAGGGGGGAAGCAATTCCCACCCCCTGCCAAGATCCAGCTGCGATCTGAGGCACTGACACACCTGAGACCTGTTCCCAGTGCTGCAGGGGACACTTGGAAAAGCCTCAAAGTCATTTTTCCCTGCTCTAACTTGCAGGCTACAAAGAGGAACGAGGATATTATACAGCATTGCAGGATCAATAGTTATTGTGGGAATCATTGGTTTGATGTCAAGGCCAATTAGCTGCAAGCGGAATTAGCACATCCCTGTGTGGGAAGACAAGAACAAGTTCTTCCCTGGATGGGAAAGATGTTGGCCAGGAGTGCACAGAAACTTGGGAATTGGCATTGCATTTCCCAGTGCTGACAAATCCCTCAGCACCCAGGGGTCTGCAGCACTGCCCTGAGCCATCCTGGACACGGCTCAGACTGAGAGAGGACAAACCTGCAGTCCAGACTGACCCTCTGCACCTGGACTTGGCACCTAGGGAAGGCTAGGCTTGGCCAACAGCTACTCACCCCATGCCAGGCCACCTCAACACACCAATTTCATCCCTCATTTCCCACTTTCTCCCCGACTTGTGCCAGCAGAAGTTTATTCCACGCTGCAGACAGGATTTATAGCATTTCTTGGACTAATCTATGCCGTGCCTGCTTTGGCTACTGAGAAACATTTCAACAGCTGAGACTGAGGAGGAACAGGCAAAATGTGTCTTATTAAAGGAAATAGGCTGCACAAATTTTAGTTAACTTTTAAGATCCAAGAGAAGAAAGACAAAGAAGCCAACTTGCAGGACCTCCATGCAATGAATGTTTTTGTAGCAGCTTAATCCACATTTTGAATCTCACCAGACTTTGCAGAGCTCAGGAGGGTGAGAGCCTGGGGAGGGGGCGGCCCCAGGGCACATCCCTGCATAACCTGCAGCACTGGGTGGGCAGCAGACCTCAAAACCCCAGAACTGTGGAATCATGGAATATCCTGAGCTGGAACTGACCCCCAAAGGATCATCCAGCTCAGCCCCCGGCCCTGCACAGACACCCCAACAATCCCACCCCATGTCTGAACGCTCCTGGCGCTCTGGCCTGAAACCTGTGCCATCCCAGCACAGCAGCATCGCACAGCTCAGTACAACCCCAACTGCTTTGTGCTGTGAAACACTTCTGGACAAACAGCCCGAGACGGTGGGAAGCCCCAGGCTGCAGCTGACACTGATGTGAATGAGCCAAGGATGCCATCCAGAGGTGCTCGGGTGCAGCACAGAGCTCAGGGCTAAAGGGAAAGACAGCATCTACGTGTGATCTTATATATCAGACTTTAACCCCACCACCAAATAAATACATTTTATTTATTTTTAATTTATCTTGTCCATTGCTTGGTTTTTTTCCATCTTTCTCTCCCCTCACTGTGCGGCCTTGATTTTCTAAGTATACTAAATAAGTCATTCTTAAAAATAGAGATACACCTCTGACCTCTCCTGGCAAACAGGAGTTATTTCATTTCACTCCCAATTGCTGCCAGCAGGCCTGGCACCACATGGGGAATTGAGAGACACTCATCTGTATTTCACTGATCTGCAATCGTGCGTGAGTTGAGAAAACACCAACCACACACTGAAACAGGAAACTCGGCTGTGGAAAACAATCTTTGTTCCCCATCTAGAACAGCTGGTGACTCCCTTTCAGCTGTGAAAACGTGACTCAAACTTGAGACAAGAAAATATTTTTCTAGCATATGATTATACATATTTATGTGTGTTGGTGTGTGTGTACATACAGTTTATGTCAGCTGCTGAACACTGTGGATGTGATATCACCTGGGGCATATTTAATGATGGGAAAAGTATGGAGCAGGAGAGATTTGTTCAGTAGCAAAGATCTAATTTACCTTTGTGTGCAAAGATACTTCCTTCTCTGGCACCTGGACCTGTGTGGCAATAAAATGTGGCTTTGCAAAGTGACCACATTAATATCAGAATAAAATCAACCACTGAATCCTTATTTTCTCCATTAGGAAACTAATGGGATTAGAATCATAGAAAGTCCTGAGTTGGAAGGGATCCACATGGATCATCAAGTCCAGCTCCTGAGACTAAAAAGATTACAGACAAATAATCCCAAAAGCACAAATTATATACTTCTTTCATCTTCGGGATTTTCCAAGCTTTATTCAGATACATATCTGATTTTGAGGTGCACTACCTTAAAATTCTAGAAAACACAACACACTTGTACCTGACTTTTTTTCCTCAGAAACCATCTCTGACTGGTCCATTAGAATTAAGGCACCGGGTATTATTTTATCACCTTACACAAGCTAAAAAGGGAAATGGATGAACAGATTGATTTGAAAACTAACAAAATAACTTTTCAGATAGTTTATGGCAAGCCTGATTCTCATGTGTTGCATTCCCCCCAAAGGAGCATCCTTCTTTCACAGTCTACGGGTTTCGGACACGTCTTATATCAAGTGTACAGTGCTTTCATGCAGCAGGAAAAAAATAAGCAAACCCCAGGGAATACATCAGTTCTACACGCTGTGATGGAAAATACACAGCAGTAATTCAGCAGAAAATATTTCCTCAAAAGATCAAAGACACTCCTGCCACTTTCACACACACAGTGCTTTCCCAAAAAGAAAATATCACCATCCACACAAGCCTCTCTGCCCCAGGAGGTGCTTGTGCAGAAAAGAAATGCACGTCTACATTGACACCAAGGAAACTGTGGACACCAAGGAAATGGCGGACACCAAGAAATACCTGGAAAAGGCATGGAAACAGCTGGCCCTGTGGCTGTGGTGAGGATGTGCAGGGTGTGCACTGACCTGTACTTGCCGGTCCTCACTTGCAGAGCTCTCATGCCACACTGCTGGGCTCCCCCGACATCATTCACGATGTCATCCCCGATCATGATGGCCTGTCAGGGCAGTGAAATACAGGAAAAGTTCATTTCTGCCATTCGTCACCCTCCCCTGACATAACAAACAGCTTGATTTGAGGTTTAATGCTGCCATCGGGCAAATTAAACAAGATAATATTGTCATTGTATTGATTAAAAGTCATCCTACCTTGAGGGTAATTCATGCCACAGCTCCTCCAGCAATGTACTGGCACGGCACACATCTGTACAATTTGTAATCAATCACAGGAATCAAAGGGATTTGGGGCACAGTTCAAAGAAAAAGGGGAGTTTTATGAAGTTAGGCCTCTTTTGTTCCTAACAATCCATTCCTGCTATGCTCCAGGCAGCTTAAATTAGGCTTAACTTCTTAAAACTGGTGTTCTACAAGCTAGTCAAAAGCTTAAGGTTGTAATCACTGAGAGCACGATCCCAACCTGTCCTCAGGTTGATAGAGCAATTTGGGAAATCACTATAAAACAGAATTTATTTGTTTTTGCACAATATGACACGATATGCACAGGCCTAGCACGGTTTGTGTCACCATCAGCTTAAGTCTATACAAATAATTGTAAACAAAAGTGAGTAATTACCAAAAAAAGATAACTGGTTGTGCTAAGATTTGTCTGGTGTCTGACAAAAATAGAGTGCACAGAGCACGTTCCTGCCTCTGTTAAAGATATTTATTACATCAGAGTGCATCAGCCAAGAGGTCTTTTCTGCTGACAACCGAATCTACAAAATTTCAAGTGTTTACCAACCTGTGTCACAAATTACTGTATTTATTTTATTCTTCAAATTTAAAATGCTTGGGGAATGCCATTTTGTAGTTTCAATAAAACCCAGCATAAACACAAAACAGTAGTTTTCCATTAATGATAAAAAAAATCAGCTTTACACCTCCCAAAGGTGTTCTGGATTATTCTGAAGAGAACAGAGGCAGCACCCAGTACTGGGGAAGCACAGATTTGAAAGGCTGTAATGGGGTTTATCAATCTGATTTTTGCACCTTTTGTATCAAAGTTAAATTATACCTAAAACAAAATTAGTTGCATCTTTAACCATTTAATTTTTATTTTGTTGAATCAGCCTTTTGCTTCATGAATTTAACTGTCCACCTTCACAATCACAGCACCTTCCAACTCCAGATATTCCTGAGTTTCCATCCCTTCCCCACCTCAGCTCTGTGAGCTGGCTGCTGGCAGGACTAAACCCATATTGAGGAAGACTAAAAATACTAAACCCCCAGAGATATTTTTATGAATTATCTAATTGCAACAGGATCTTCTCCCACGTATTATTGAGCATATAAAGGAAATCTCAGCATATACCTAAATTTTCTGAGAGTGTTCATAAACCAAACTGAGCTACAAATAAGTATATCTGGGACAGCTCCTCCTGTAGATAGCTCACTTTCCTTACTACTCTTCCAAACAAGCAATCCAGCATGAAATTATCAGTAATTGTTAAATAAAGGATGTAAATGTGGATAAGGAAAAGAGAATAATCCAGCTGTTACATGCAGAGCTGCACAGAACACGGAAATAACACTCCCAGCCAACCACCATCACCAATTCCCCCCAAACTGTTCCAAGACATTTAATCATCCTCAACCATCGGTTTCAAGAGATTACAACCTCTTTTCTTACAGAATTCCTTCCAACACCTCCCTGAGGGTGAGAGGGAACAGACCTGCACCACCTGCGTGCCCTCGCTCAGCTTGAACATTCAGGATGAGATTTCCAAAGCAAAGATCATTTCAGTCCTATGTCCTCATAACCCTAAAAAGAATTTCCTCAGGCAAAGGGAAAGGGCAGAGCAGGGCAGCCACCAGGCACCCTCCTGCCCACCAGGGCTGTGTTTTACCCCATCCAGGGAAGTTTTCCTGCAGGACGGTGGCAGCTCTGGAGGTGCAGCTGCAGCTGAGCAGCGATGCCTGTCCAGGCCAGCTTGTGGCACACGCATACAAAAATGTGCTCCAGCCCCCAGGGATTTCACAGATTTACTATCGGTGAAGGGCAATAATCACTAAAGTAGGAGCAATTATTCCCAAATCATTTAGGATTTAAAAAATCATTGGCAAGAAGATAGAGGTCAAAAGGTGCGCTGTCAAGGGAAATAAAAAAACTCTACCTGTCAAACCTGGGTTTAACTTCCTCTCTGACTGCAATATGGTAAGAAGAGAGAGAAAGATATAAAACTGAAAGGTCACATACCCACTGAAAGCAGGAATTAAAAGATCTCCATTTGTGTTCACATTTTACGCAGGGATCACTGCATTAATCTGTTCCGTCCTTCTGCAGAAGTTACATTTTTTAGATGGCTACAAATTAACTAAAAAGAAGTGGAAAAAAGCAGTGAGTCTCTCCGATTTTAAGACCACTCATCACAGACTCAGGATGGGTGTAATTTCCATTTCCCTAAGCTGGTGAGAGATGCTGTGTGTGGTTGTACATACACAGTAAATAAAGTTATGTGCCAAAGCTCAGGGAGAACACTGCTCTGGAAGGATTCCCATCAGACTCAGCTCAGAGGGGCAGCGAGAGCAGAGCAGATGAGCATGACCTCAGGAATTTGGGGTGGAAAGGCAAAATAGAATCCCCACGGTCAGTAATCCCAGAGCTGAATGGAGGTGAGCAGCCAAAACTAGGAATCCTTTAGAGACGCTCTTGGGGTGGTGAGTGGGAACCTTAGACGATTTTTGTCTGCAAACAGAGTTTCAGCATTCATTGACTAATCACAGGAAAATGTCTGATTGGAAAAGGAATCACGGAGTAAGGAAATGAAAGATGAGAAATATGAGAACACCCTGATTTACCCAGTCCTGCAGGGCTGCAGGGCAGTGTTTGCCAGGACGAGCTCAGCTGAGGTGTTTTGGAGGCTGGAGCCTATGGAGGATGCAAACAGAGATGCACTGTGCTAACTCCACCAGAATATTTAGAAGAGAGAATGCTTCTAGTCAGGCATATTTATGCCTAAACAGATTTTTTGCTATAGATTTAATAACCTTAATGAAGCTAAATGTGCCTGGACTATACGGAAATAAAGCTTATACACCGAGCTTTGATTAATGTATTAAACCCCTTTGCACAAGAAACACATTTCCTTTTCTCCCTGCTCTCCTTGGCTGAAGGAATAACCTCCCAGGCTTCAGGATCCCACACCACTGTTAATTATGTTTCTATCTTAGAACCCCAAAGGTGCAGGGCCAGACAGCTCTCAGTAAGCTTTCAGCTGGATTGAAGCTGGAAACTTGCCTTGGCCACTTCACTTTTATTTGGAGGTGGAAGATCCTGCCCTGCCGTGGCTGGTGAGCAAGGAGGGGACACTGGCAGGGGAGCAGGTCCCCTGTGCCACCCCTGGGTGACCTCCCCTGCTCTCATGCACCACTAATTCTCACCTGAGACTCGCAGGAGGCAGCAGTGGGAATTGCTTAACTACCTGTAGTTTATGGACTCCAGCATGACCTGCCATAATTCCCATTAAAACAGGATAATTTGCCACACAGAGAACTTTTTATGATTATATAAAACTACCAGAACCTTAACATTATTTAGGTTTTATTGTAAAGCTGTAAAAACCATCCACTGTTACAGCTGCCTTAAAACACATGAATTAGGCATTTCAGTAACCTTTAAGATGTGTTATTCTTTGTCATATCACTGAATTGTAAGATAGGTCTGGTTACCTCTAAGAGGTTTAAATTTCCAATCTATTAAAGTAATACTGGCAATCTGTTATTTCTAGGCCATTGAGGAAAGGTTAAAATGAAAATTGGACTTTGGGGAGTTCCTCTTATTCTAAGTGCAGGCTGAAAACATCTCAGCAGCAGAAGGCAAAGTCAGGGTCTCAGTAAGAAGCAGTTATCAAGGGAAACGACTGGTGATAACTTTATTGATTAAAGCAGCTTGAGGAATTTCAGAATTGCCACTGTCTCGAATTACTGTGCTGAGACAGCTTTATTAAAAAGGTATTTTCCATTAAAAGACAAGTGAAAGAAATCTGTAATATGTTTTCAAAAGCACAGCTCACCTAAAATGGTTTAATGATGGTATGGATTAAATGCATTCCACAGGTGGAATAAATTATTGGAATAAACATTTTGTAAGAGCAAAGACAAGTGAAACCAGCCCCTGTCATGTTATTGCAAATGCAGAGTTCATTCAGGAGACAGATTAAAATGTAATGCAGTGCATTACAGGAACTCACTGGAGTGAATATACTGAGGTTTTACTACTGTGTACCATGAACTAAACCAACCTGCAAATCCTTCTCCAAAAGTATATTAAAGTTGCAAGGTCAGGCACTCAAAAGTTAGGAAAAGATGCCAGAATTAAGGCAGTTTGCTTGGCTGTAATTTGCTCCTCCTACACATGTGCAAATCATGATCCAGGTTTTATCTCCAGCAGTGTGGATTATTTTTTCCATGGTGGAAAGCTCATACAGTGGTGCCTGCTGCACTCCTCCTTGGTTAGGCACATACTCCCTTCATCTCCAATCCCTCGGAATATTAAATATTATACCTAGATTAGATACTAATTGAAAAAAAAAGCCAAAACTCTCACAAAATAAAAAGTTAGGCACTAGCAGCACTATGGCAAAAGCAGAGAATGAGTAAATAATGTCTGCTGAGGACTATTCCTGCTTTTCTGCACCCAAAACAAATCCTCCTGAAGGTGATGGGAACCACTCACTGGGGCTCACCCTACAGGACCATTTTTGCCAGCCTGGTGATGGATTCCATCAGATTTCCCGGGACAAGGATTTAAAGAGAGGAGATCTGGTGTGGCATCCCTGAAATGGTACCTTCCCTCAGGGGTCCAGGCATTCCCTGAGCTGGGAAAAAGTGTCTGAGAACAACCGCACCTCCCTGCGTCTGGAAAAGGGGAAGCAATGTCCCTACTCAGGGCCAGCAGGATGGAAAACTCAGCAACAACACTCCTCCTACTCCTGCACACCAATGGTCTCTGATATGAGCTGAGAGAACACACAAACCTTTATCTGTGTGATTTACACAAACAGTATCCAAGGGCTGAGCTCTGTGCCTTCTGGGTTTGTTTTTTGATTTTTTTTTGTTTGGTTTTTTTTTGGTTTGGTTTGGTTTTTTGGTTTTTTTTTGTTTTGTTTTGTTTTTTGTTTTTTGTTTTTTGTTCTTTTTTCCCTGACCATTTTTCTTCCAATGCTACTCTGTGTCTGAAAAGGATTTTGGGGTTTGCTGGTTGGATGAATGGACTGAACTGCACCTGGGATATTCCAGACTGAGCTATCTTGCTCCTGGGAAGAAATGGACAGACTGAAGGGAGTACAGAAAAAAGCAGAGGGACTGAATGGAGGGAAGCAGCAGAGCTAAACCACACGGTTTTAGTAAAAAATGACTGCAATGATAACAAGTCTAGAGATAATTGGATGGAGAAAATATCCAGGAAGAAAAGCAGTTATTTCAGGTGTTAACTAGAGTAAAACTAGAAATAAGGAGAGGCAGTTTGAAGGGGAAATATCCCAATGAATCTTAGAAAAAGCTGCCTTCCCACAAGACCTACCGGGCTGAACACTGTCCCCAGGGCACTGACAGTTGCTTGGCTCTCTGAAAACTACTCTGGACAAAACATTAATAACCTGCATGGGGAAGGAGATGGATTAGATGGCTCACTAGGTCTTTTCCATCTCCCCGCTCTATAATAAAGTAAAACCCAAGCACATTCTGAATTACAGGGCCATAATTTCATCTCCAGGCTCCAGGGACCTACAAGCCACCCAAACTTCGCTCCTGTTGTTTATAACACCACCCAAACGCCCCTGATGGAATTATTGTGCCGTAATTCACTGCTGTTTGTGAGTCTTCTCATACTCATCCTTATGTCCTGGGTGACAGAACAACAAATCAATAAAGAGGAGCTGGGAATAACTACAGAGAGGGGGGAAAATGGGCTCTGCTGAGGAAGCACGACACGTTCAGTGTGTTTCTGGGAAGCCAGGAATACAGGAGGAGGTTTGGGGTCAATCAGTGCTTCCCATTCAGCAAAATTACAAAATATTTCACTTCTGCCTTTCCATTTTACTAAAAAAAAGGTGGCCAGTGTGACAGCAAAGGAAATAAATAACATTTTGGGATCAATGCCACCTCCCTGCAGCCTCCAGTCATTGGGGCACCTCTTTGCCTCTGCCAGGCATTGAGCCCTGGTCACACTCCCCTTCAGCCTCTTTCATAACTTTCCAAAGTTACAGCAAAGCAGGAAAAAAGCATCAGTGCCCATCAATATATGGCACAGCCTGTGTTCATGGCACCACAACCTTACCTGCTCTGGTGGAACTCCCAGTTCTGCCAGGGCTGACTCAAAAAACCTTTTTGATGGTTTCCCCACAACCTCAGCTTGGATATCACAAGCATACTGGGGAGGAAAAAAAAAAAAAAGACAAACACAAAAAATGCTGATGAGAAAAGGATTTGTTCAACTCCTCAACTCCAGTTATAAAACCTACGTGATTATTGCTTTTTGCCCTTAAATAACACAGTGTATTAGCAGGTGAAGGTGAGTATCAGAGAATTTGGATAACAGAAGTGTTTAAAGTTCTTTGGCAGGGGAGAAAATGCTCTTGAAACACCACAAGTTACAAATCTTTCCCATTCTCCACCATTGATTAGTACTCTTCAAACTCAGTTCCAGTATTGCACATTTTGTTAAGAGCATCACTCTAAGAGACATTAACAAATATCCTTTACATAAAACTATCAAAAGTACTGGAGGGCCCTAAAAGATGTAGAGGTTTTCTTCAACCACCTGGACATAATTTTAATGATTCAAGTGAAAACCCAGTTTTAAATCTGGGTTTTCAGATGTTACATTTGAAAACGCAGATTTGAAAAGTTACATTTTCCTGCAACTGTGCTGAAAAAATTGTTCCTAGCTTGTTCCTAGACAAATAAAAACCCAACAGATAACATGGACCTTCAGGTTTTCCTGGGTATCTTGCACACAACATTTCACTTTTTTTATTTTCTGACTCCTTTCAAGGGCCTCACTTGCCATAAAGATACCATAATGGAAAAAGTTCATGTTTTAAGTAAAACAAATTCAAAGCAAAAAAAATGAACCAAGGCAGAAAACAAACGAATCCACCCATCTTTAGAACGCAGCAAATGAGTTTCAGTGCGTGGAAACTCCCTCCACCAAGGTGAGTAATTACAGAGGATGACCCATATTTATCCCAGTTACTCCTTTAACAAGGTGCACAGGGCGAGTAAGCAAAATCCAAGCTATAAAATACCTCTAATGCCTTCATATATGCTCCAACATCAAGTTTCAGACCATCGGTTTCTTTATAGTAGCGTCTGGAAATGGAAGTGATAAAGTTCCCATGAAATGAAAGCGCTGGCAGTTAAAGACAAAGAAACCACATTTTATTATTTCTGGACCTTTATAGATGTCCATATGGCTGCATAAAGAGTCAGGTAATCAGAAAATCCCGGGCCTTGGTTTAACAGCAGGAGTTAAGGAAAGGACAGGCTCGGGAGCATGCAGTGCTCAGGAAAAGGAGTTTTTCTGGAATAGCCATTCACATTCACACAGGTCTGCCAAGCTCCCCTGATCACAGCAAAACCACGTTTCTATATGACAAGGAAAAAAGGTGGGATGAGCAGTCAGCTAAGATTTTATGCCTTATCCTTCTGCCATTTTCGATTATTCAGCATAGCCTTCCTTTAAAATGACCACTTGACCTTTGCTGGAACAGCCATTAACCTTCCATAGTCTGGTGTAAACAGCTTAATTTTCTGACAGTGGCATGACAGAAGAAATTACAAAGCCAATTCCCACTCTCAGCCCAAAACAGATGCTAAATGTAAATCACTCCATTTTCAGGAGCAGGGCATTCTGCTTCAGTGACTCTGACACTTTTGTTTTCTACAGAATGAACGAAAACTTGTCTACCAAAACCAAACTGCTGGCCCAAGGCAGGTGCCTTGCTAAGTTGGGCTGGTTCTGCAGGTTAAAAATGAAGCTGGGTTTTGTAAATGGCCCTTTGCATCAACGAGGCCTCTCTAGTCAGGAGAACAATTCTTACAATTTGTAATCTCCCTCCTTCGAGTCAGAGAACTCACCAGAGAACTTGTATTCGCATTATCTCAACGATCAGTCATTAAAAAACAATATGCTCCTGGTGAAAACTGACCTCTGAGTATCCAAAAATCTTTATCTTTTAATGAAAAATAGTGTTTCAAAAAAGTTACAAAAAAGAGCTGTTTATATCAATGAAGAACCAAATAAATACTTTTACATGTAGAGCGTACAAACGCATTTTTGCATTGATCACATCACAATTCCTAAACAAAGACTGATTCTACACTTAATTTTGAAATACGGTATTACATAACACAAAATTTGATTGTTTTATGTACATCAACCATTCTCCTCTTGGCTCAACATGTCCTCCTTATCTTTCTGAGGAACAGCAAGGATTTTTCGCACCTGCTGGAGGATTAGAGTGTGAGTGTCGGGTAAGGCAACACAATGAATTTAACTGCTCCTTCCCACTGATAAGTCCTCCCCAGCTGGATCAATAACCCACAAACTAAGAAGGGTTTTCACGCCCATTACAGGCTATTGAACCACCGAGCAAAGTTGTCACTGCAGTTTCCCCAAGCTAAACATGCACAGTCTCTTTTAAACACATGCATCACACAACAGATAAGAGTAACTCCTTGGAGGCTGTTGGGATTTGTCGTTATTCAGCACAGGAATTAATAACTTCCTGTTTAAAATATCACAATAAATCTGAAGTAATTGCTTTCAGGAAAGCATTCAAAATTCCTGACTGGATTTCTTCCTGTGTGTGAAAGCAGGATGTCAAAATTTACCTTTATTGGGTAGAGAATAATTAAAAATGCTGTCTGACACTGAAACTACCAAAACAAGAGATCTGCCACTTCAGAAACATCAAACTGCATCACAAATCTACACAAGCAGCCCTTTATCCAAGCAGGGCCTGTGGGAATTTTGGGTTTCTTTCACTATGAAAAATAATTTCTATTTAGTTCAGAGAGGAACACATGGCAGCAGTTAAACCAACAGTTCTCACCTCTGAGATACTAAATACTCACTCACTTGGGGGTCACACACACCAAAATCCAGACTCTCCATGATTCCTGTGGGGCTTTGAGGCCCTCTGAAAGCAACAAAAGTCCTCCTCATTGATGGCTCCTGAGCAGATCAGGCTCTCAGCACAGGCACACAGATTAAAAACTGGAATGTTGGTACTGTGAGTGCCCACACCAACCCCTGGCCTTCATTAAAGATATGGGGGAAATCAAAACATGTAGAGACTGGAGGAAAAAACAGAGCTGAACTCACCCTTTTCCAAGGGAGATCAAAACAGGCTTCTCCATCCCAATCAGAAGTCGGAAGGCTTCATTAAGGTTTGCATAGGTGAAGTTTTCTGCTGCATCTCCAAGAACCACACAGTTTGGGTTCATCTTATCGAGCTCAGCAAATTCAGGGACAAGATCTACAGAAGGAGGGAAAAAGAAAAGAACCATAGATCTCTCACCATTTCAGATTCCATGGAAGCGATGGCGTTTTCCCAGACCCGCACTTCCCTTTACCGCGAGAAAATAAACACATCCTGGTCTGAATCAAGCGCTCTCCAGACCCCTCCTCATCTGTCCTAATGAATTATTAAAATGCAGATATAGATCTAATATCGATATCCACCTGAGACAGACAGAGACTCTCTAACTTGTTAAGGTTAGAAGGTGTATGTTTATTTCAGAGCTGCAGGGATAGCTCCCAAATGTACAGCTCTGAAATAACAATGCAACACAGAACTCATTTATCTGTAACAATAATGTGTATTTAAAATACAGATACATATTCATAGCGTAAGTGCCTCCCATTCCCCGCTCTATATGGAAATTGGCAAAAAGTCATTAAGCATGCGCAGTTCCTGCAATGGAATTGGGTCAGTGGTCAAAAAATGGATCTGAGGGCTGCTTTTGATGAAGTAAAATAGGTCTTCATCAGTGTGACCTTCTTACTTCGCTGATTTTTGACAATACATTTGACCCTGGAAAACTCCCAATGCTCTCTTCTATTGCTTCTAAGCAGGTTGCATCTGGGCAAAATTTGTAACTGTCTAGGCTCTCCTTTGAACTTCTTTTCTTAAGATTATTAATTGTCTATTCTAAGCACAGATGAGTAAATGTCAAATAATCAAAGGGCTACTCTGCATTTAATCATTAATTTCTTTCTAGCTGAGTTCTGCGTCTTTTTCTATTCTAGTTAATTTTAACAGAACTAACTTTTATCTAAAATCTCTACATTTAAGTGCCTAAAAGAAAACCCCATGTTTCACTGAAGCAAAGAGGGGAGCAGAGCACATCCCTCCTGTCTCTGTGTCCCCGCAGGGCTGTCCCACCGTCGTGCACCAGCAGGTGTGGCCTCAGCCCACGCTCCTTGAGGAGGCGACACGCGGCTGGCGCCGGCGCGGTCACTTCAGCCACCGAGATGTCGAAGCCCAGGCCCCGCAGCTTCCTCACGAAATTCTCCCGCGTCGCTTGGGTTTCGTTGGTGCACAGCTGCAGCTTCAGCCCAGAGGCTTTGATCCTGGGGAGGGGAAGAGGCAGAGGGGTTAATGGGAGGCAGAAAGCGAGGCAAGAGCGTCAGTTCTGCTGAAAAGGCAGAGGTGGTACTCTAAACAACCTTGCTGGGATCAGATTCTGCTGAAATCCTCACTCTGGGCACTGCAGCTGCCAATTAGTGCAGTGAGGTTTATCAGCACTGGGTGGATGCAGTGGCATTTATCTTTAAATCTCCCACAAAACACCTGTGCTGTTATTTGGTGGATAACCCTGAAAAATCTGGCACTTCAAGGGATTCGTTAATAAATGTGTCCAGGTAAATGGCTTCTCAGGGGAAGAAAACACGGCCACGAGTGTCCAGAGATGAGGACATGGTTCCTGTGGATCGGTACTCTGCAGAAGCTGTGGCTGCCCCTGGATCCCTGGCAGTGTCCCAGGCCAGGCTGGACAGGGCTTGGAGCAGCCTGGGACTGTGGGAGGTGTCCCTGCCATGGCAGAGGGTGGAATGGGATAATCTTTAATGTCCCTTCTAACTCAAACCATTCTGGGACTCCGTGAATCCCCTGCGAGTGCTCTGCCTCTGAACAGCTTTGTTTCCTGACCCAAGCTGGTGACCTGCCGTGAATGTCCCCAAAAAGCCTTTTCACCAAGGATGAGCTCTCAGCGATTTGGAGACCCAATGTATCTGAAAATGGCCACAGAAAATCAGAAGCACTGAAAACGTATCACAGTTAAAAAAAACCCAAACGTTTGCCTAAGGGACTTTCACTCAGCTTCTGTAATCTGTGAAAATGCCTAATTTTTGTCAGTTTTCAAGTGAATTTGCGCATAATTATCTTTGAGGACCTGAGCACATGCAGGTTCAGACACTTAGGTAAGTATGGAACTAGGCTTGTAAATTCTTGTAAAAATATTACAACTTTTCCTTGTATTAAAATGAAAAAGGATTTTTTTATTAAGAAAATCCTTGCACTGATTCTCAAGGAAACAAAACACACTGGGTTCGTTTTGTAGGGAAGATGATCTCAATTGGTTGGTGCAAACACCAAAATCACCTCGAGACGATACATCCCATGATGAACTTTCCATCAAAGGATTCTTGGAAATCTGGTCCTGACCCAGAGACCCCCTTCTACTCGTTAAAACTGCACGCCAGTGTCTTCTTTAATAATGCTGGTGATTCATTTCTTTCTTATTATTTGTCTTTCCTAATCATAGATATGTGAATTATCAATTACACTTAGTGGTTAATTGCCCTTCATAAAGATAGCTTTTCTCTTTTAAATTAGGCAGTTAATATATTGTAACTAATAGCATCCACTTGTACATTATAAATATATCTTCATTGATTGGAGCACTGAATGTGAGATTCACTCTCAAGTTAATGAAGCAATTGAGTGAAGAAGTGCAGGTTGTACCCAGGGAATAATTATTGTTAATGAATTATGATGTGACCTTCTCAGAACAATGAACAATTGGTGTGACAGTGGGATGACAATATTCCACATCTGTTATTTGAGACATGGTTTCAGCTGGAGTTAAAAAGCAAAGCAGTGTAATTTGGACGCACAACAAACTTTAATCGAGTGTGCTATGGTTAAAAAAAAATTATTCTAAATGCAAAGCCTCTCTGCACACTCTTAGGGGGAAAAAAAAAATCCCATGATTCACAAGTAGACATTTGTTGAATAAGAATCTACTTTCTCACTTCCTAAAGGTCAACATAATGACTCCAGGGACAGCACAAACCACAGACCTGCACAGACAAACCAGCACCCTCACGGGTCAGCTCGGTGAAAGCACAGATTCAGTTTTCCTCAACTACAAACTTCACTTCTTTCTCAGCATTTCAGATGAAAACCAGATTCACACTTCTGAAAGGACTGACCACAGCAGAAGCAGTCTGGACACATCCCAGAGTGCTTTATGCCTTTGTGGCCATCAGAAATTACCACCCCAACAAATGAGCTCAGGAAATGCTTAGGATCACTTCTTCAAAGAGTTAGGCCAAGCTAGACAGAAAATGGGAGTCTTCTGGTGACACGTGAAAACGACTTCCAAAAATATCCTTGAACACAAAACAAAAGCAAAATCCACAAAAACTGTAGAGAAGACTTATTTCTACAAGAATATCTTTCCAGTGAAAAGTCACCTTTTCCTTCCCAACTGGCATCTCTACAATGTTAACTCTGTTAACTCTGCCAAATCCTCGCACAGAACAGTCACACTCACCTGTGCATTCAGGATTACACACACACCCAAAGAGATGAATCCAACCCTGGATCTCAGCACAGGGAGGGTGAGCAGAGCCTGCAGGCCAGCAGCTATGAACTCAGAGCTTAAATAATCAGGGAGAGCTTTTACCATCATGGGGGAAAACGTGGTTCCAATCATGCTTACAGCAAAACTCCCCTGCAGCTTCCCTGCGCAGGCAGGTTTGGCACCAGGAGAAACTCAAAGAGGTGGCTTGAAGGTGTCTCTGTGTGACAGCTGAGATGCTTTGCTCAGTGAGACTGCAAAGCTGAGCAGCTTCAGGGGAAAGCTGCAGCCTTTGAACTGACCCACTGCCCACACCCCCAGCAAAGCCAGGACTGCAATTCCCACTGCTGGAAAGCGTGGGGATGTCAGGAGAAGAATAAAGAACAGGATTTGTAATGTGATGTCCTACACGATAAAGAGCGAGGGATTAGACACCTGCAAGCACAGAAGAATGAGGCAGCAGGAGATGAAATACACGACACACGTTTTATCGAGATCTCCAGCGTATTACAGATTTATCAGCAGCTCCATTACAGAAGCACAGGCACACCCAGGAAACACAGTCAATCAGGCCTTCAGCGGACTCCCACACATCGTGGCCGTGATAAAGATCCCACTGAAACTCCATAAGCGCCAGGAATCGATGCTGGTTAGAGCACAAGGGAAGCACACGGACAGCACTCTGTGCTGCAGGGACTCAGCATGGTCCAGCAGGCTGTAGACATCCCAAGCTGCCTCTCCCTCCTTGTCTGAGGCCATCAGCCAGCTCAAATCAGACAAATTCCCTCTGTTTCCAAATGACTGCTCCTATCCCTCCCAAAGCCCACGAGCAGGAACGGGGGAATGTTACCTGTGTGAGGGAGAGCAGGTTCTGACCCTTCAGGGTGTCACAAATGCCAAACTCAGCTGAAGTGGCAAAAGAAACTTGTCAGAGCCCTTCTTGGAGGGGCTGGCGGAGTGGAGGGGACAGCAGGGAGCAGATGGAAAGGGCAGTGTCCCCTCCAGCTGTGTCACACAGGCTCTGCTGCAGTGCCTGCTCTGCCAGGGAGCAGCCACAGCACACAGGCACCGAAGGAAAAAGGCACAAAAAGAAACTTCCGAGCCCCAAATTAAAAGTGAACAGATGAGCACTGAGCTATCGCACCTGCAGGCCTTACCAGAGAAGGGATTTAAACCCACTCCAGACGCAAGCAACCACTTGGTTGCCCAAACGATCCCTAAATCTACACCTGGGACACCCGCCCAGCTCTGAGCACCTGCCCAGGGGAGAGGGGGATGTGAGGGGCTTCATTTCAGCCCCGAGCTGCCCCTGATGCTGCAGCAGCTCTTTGAACTGACCTTTACCTCGTTCTGCTGGAGCAGGACACGGGGCTGAGTGACAATGTCCCACAATGCAATTACCATGCGTCAGATGAGCCGGTCCCTTACAAATCACCTCGAACTTTACACATCTGCTGGCTGTCAGCATCTGCCAGGCTCACTCACCCGAAAATAATGAAAAAACTCTCATTATTGTTCCATAACAGGTAAAGTGTTAGGACAATTATTGGACATCCTCACTGACCTTGTACAGACTTAGCCAAGTGCCCTTGCCAACCTTTACGGGCAGCCTTTGGGCACATAAAACACAAAACCTGTTTGTTTAGATGATAAAAAGGTTGTGACACCAGTAGGAAAGGCAATGGTCCTGGAATCTGGGCTGGAGACCATCACAACTTAAATTCACATTGTCCTGCATATGGCTGAAGCAACTAAGGACACGGTATAAGGCTAAACTTCAGATTTCCCGTCTCTCCACACTGTCTTTTGCAGCCAAGGTTTTCCCTACGACAGAAGCAGAAGGAAAGTCATGCCCACAGCCAGAGATCCTGCGCAGATGGGCAGTGGGGCACAAAGCAAAACCCTGGAAGTGGCAACAAGCCTGAAATTGGACACTGTCCAACTTCAGCTTCAAAGGGGTTTGCAAATGTGCTACACGAGATTTCCAGAACCGGCTTTTAATCTTGCTTTTGGTTTTTCAGAGTGCTTTGGGGTTTTTTTTAATTTTAAATAAAGTATGCTGAGCACTTATGCTATTTGGCTTTTTTGCATCAGTGAACAATACCAGTGTAAACAAATGTCTACCATTGTAGACAAATACCAGTTCAGTGTAAACCTCTCAGCATTCTAATGCCTTGTCTGAAAGTCAGGGAATCAACAGCACCTGCAACCAAGCCAGAAAGCAAAACCAGGACCTGTGCAGCAATGCCATCCTTCCACCTGGGCACGGCTAATGTTAGTACCCTCTGCAAGGGCCAGGTGCTGGTGCTCCAGGTAAAAAATCTCCTGATCTTGCAGACTTTTCCCAGGAGAACTTCCCTGGAGCATCACACACACCTGAGGATGAAAAAGGGATTCTGGCTCAGCACTGGCTGAGAGCCATAACCCCTTCTGGGGTCCAGCTGTAGAAATGCCTGGTGGGGGAGAGTACATTTTCTCTGCTTAAAAAGTGTATTTGTGGCAATAATGTGCTGTATTTTCTCTGCCAATCTGTATTCCTGCCACTCCGGCGGCTGTTTCAGCTTCTGAAATAACACCAGGCAAAGCCATTATTTCAGAAGCCTGAAGGAGGCCGTAAGTGCCTTTGCCTATCCTTACAAAGTACTCCTAATTCCATGGAAACACTGAATTTCCTGCTCTTTTTTAACTTGGCGGGTGCAATGCAATCAGGGCACTGTGGATAAAACTTCAGGATGTTCTTTCTCTACCCCAGTGCTCAAAACTTTCCATTCCTCTGACTTCTGTCATCACAGCACATCCAAACTGCTTAACTCTCGCTGTCACATCTCTGGTGCCACTTTTGTCCCCTGACCTCCTGGTGTTTCCCTTCACTGATGTCCTGTCATTGTCCCTGAGTGCAGCCAGGCTCATTAAAGCTCAGCTTCTCTGGTGATCCAACTTTCTGCTCCAAGTAGCAAGGCTGCCCTGACAAACCCTTACACATGGCACTTTTTGGCCCCAATGCCTCTTTGCATTCCTACATCTCTACATCTGCTATCTCCCGAGCACAATTTCCTCTCCAGACCCATATGGCTCACCTCTCTCTAAATATAGAAGGGGATAATTTGGAGGGAATCCAAAGGAGGGATTGCAAAAGGGATTAAAAAATAGGAGGGCACTACCTTTGCACATGAATAAAAGCAGATTAATAGGCACTCATGAAGGAGGCACAAGAAGAAGCCAATGTTACTTAAGGGTGGGCAAGGGTGACATAAGGAAGGGTACAGTTATAAAAGTAATGACTCTGGAAACACTTTGAGAAAGTATTTGACAGCAAAAACTGAATTAAAAAATCACTAACTTGTAGCTCAAAGCAAACTTAAAAAACCCATCAATGCCTTTATTTAGGTATTTTGATAATTTAGAATTGTCCAGAGGTAGAAAGACACCCTGGAAGTCGCACATCAAAACAAACACAAAGTCCATGCTGTCCTGAATTCTCTACAAAGGCCATTGAGTACAGCTGGATACCAGAATTACTGCACGAATTATCCGACCCCATAAATCATAGTCAGCCTCCCTGAACAGCAGGGAACACAACAGATTTGTAGGCAACAATATGCCACAACAGTGAAATCTAGAATTCAGTATTTAACAAAAATAGCACGTGCTTTTGAAGGGAATCTGCAGAAAGGAAGCACAAAGCAGAAAACAAGAGAAATCTCTCTGGTCCATTACGTTCAGTAACAAGATGCATTTAAGACTGCAGATTACTAAATCAGCTTAATGTATTACACCTAAAAGACTTTAACCACACTGCAAGTTGTTAAATAAGTAAACCCTGGTAGACCTTAAATAGCTGGTAAATCTCCATTTTGGGAGCTGTCAAGGAAAAAAACAGATATTTGGGGATTCCGTTAGTACGAACAGGTCTGGAATATATTTATTTGCATTAAGCAAAATATTTTTATGGACAATATAGTGAATGATACTCTAACAGCTTTCATTCTGTGCAAAAAGTGGGGTCTCTGCCATGGCTGGGGGTTGAAACGACATGATCTCTAAGGTTGTTTCCAACCCAAACTATTCTATGATTCAATGAAGCTGCTAATTGCTCTACTAAAACTTTATTCAAAACTAAGTTATCTTTGTCAGGGTTAAATTCTAACTTTTTACACAAACAGCACCTGTTTGCAAGGAAGGAATTCTATTTCTCAGACCCTGAAGGTTAATGATGTGTAAACTCCAGAAACGCAAGCACTTACTCATGCAATTTGTGTAGACAACACATGAGCACTCACAACTTCAGGGACACAGATCTTTTTACAGAAATAATGAACAGTGCTGATTAGGAAAACAAATATGGGCTAGAAACACCCACTGCTCTCAGAAAACTGAGACCACAGCTAATGTTACAGACTGGAGTGGAGCTGAGACAACTCTGCACCCACTGAGCATCAGTTCTTGGATGCCTTTCTGGCTCTGCCAGGGAACAGCTACATGAGAATAGAGAAATTCTTCATTTTTTGTGTCTCTGCTGCTTCAGGAGGGCAGTGACACCAATCCTTCTCTGGGTAGAAAGTGCAAAGAGAGTCAAGTACAAAGACAAATGAGCAGATATTTACACAGGAGGCTGAATAGTTTATCTGAAGGTCTCTTTCTAGGAGGAACAACTCCTTTTCTATCACACGTCCCGAAGGCACAGCAAGCCTTGGAACTCTGAACATCTGCACAGCCTGTGCTAAGCCCTGTTATCTGCTGTGACAACAAAGCTTTCCTACTCCTTGTGGCACACACACTTCCAAAAGGCTCTTTGTGAGCTCCCAGCTCATCTGAACCCTCACACCCTGGATTGTTTTACAGTCCCAGTTCCGCTTGTTCCCCTCACAATCTTTGCCTTGTTAGACTCTCCAGGTATTTTATTTTAACAGGACTGTCCAGCTGCTCCTCGGCCTCCCTGCTCCCCAGATTTCCGCTGCCCTTTTCAAGGGCTCTGTGGAAAGCTGTGCTAACAGATGCACTATCCCAGCCCAACAACAGGATGTTGTAAAAACCCAACTACTGTGTGCTTTTCATATGGATATGCTAATGGACACACTATCAGCACACAGCTGTAAATGCAAATGCCAGAGCACAGGCTGAGCATCTTTTATGGATGTTTAACCACCTTCTGTCTTGTAAGGGACCAGCTCCCTGCTATTTGGAAGATAAAAAGCAACTAGCTCACCTCGTGTCAATGCTGTGTAAATCGATTAAGACAATAACAGCACAGCACAGAGGCTCTGTTAGGGCTGGCTCCAGGAGAAGCCTTTAAGTCACTGATGGCCTTTCTGATGTTGTCCGTGGGCTTTCTGATCTGCTCCAAAGCATCTGCCAGGGAACTGCATGCCCTGGGAAGAGATGGGTGGGGATTGTGGAACTTCTTCGAAACAACAACAAAGATATGCCACGGTAAATTAAACCATCAAGAAACGTTCTGGGTTATAAGTTTTAAAGGGATAAATTATCAAGCCACTCTTGAATTTTTTAGCCATCCACTGCTCTAAAATCCCCACCTACAAATAACAATGACAGTCCCCGGAGAATTTAGAGATGTTCCTGGCTCCTGGGTTAAACCAGGGGTGCCAATACCCTTCGGCACACGGCTGCCTGCCTGCCACAGCCTGGATGAGTGACAACAAGGCTGTTGTTCACCTTATCCCTTGAGCACAGGATGAGCTCTGCTCTGCTTGACAAATACTCCTGTGGCTCATCTTCTCAGTCCCCAACCCACCAACTCCCTCTGAGTGTACACTGAATCCTATGATACTTCACAGGCAAGATGTACCAGGGATGCAGCTGTGTGAGCAATAAATACAGCATTCCCAGGTGTAACACCGAGTGTTTCACCATGGGTTACATCAACTATCGATGCCTTGCTCAGGAGGGTCTCTACAGCACTGGGAAGTTACTGAATGTCACCTTGCTCATGGTGTTCCAGTGTCCATCAGCTTCTGTGGCCATGTTTCTGCTCCATCTGACTGTACTGTGAGCTAAAAACAAACAAACAAACGAGAGGGAAGCACCCCTCTGCAGCCACCACAAACAGAAACCAGGCCAAATTCTGCTGGCAGAAATTACATTGCTGCTCTCTCAAATAACTGCATAGCAGAATTCGGCTGAAAACAAGAGAAATAATGCAGCAAGTGTAGCTTTAAGAGGTTAGAACGGCTTCAGTCACATGAAACCAATGACAAATTAGTATGTTTACTTAGGATTTTTATTGGAGTGTACTATATGTTGTTACACTAAGTTAATTGCTGTAATAGAGAAGATGATGTAGCAATACAGTCTGAAAGGAACAGGTCAGCTGTCATGTTGTAAGAATCCTTACCTGTACTATGAGTTATCAAAATGGTATTTAAGGTTTCTGTTGGACATACACGTGCACTAAAAGCTGTTATACAGCTCCTTCAGCAGAGGGACACAGCAATTTGAATTAGTTATAAAGTTCCTTGCTGTCTGCAATTATGACTCTTTAATTGATTGGAAAAAAAATTAATTAAAAAAGAGCTCTTTTAAGCTTTGATCCATCTGCTTGAAACCACCCAGCTGTACTGTGACACAGACACAAATATTAATGACCAACTGGCAGTAGGATAATGAGTCAATAAAGATTTTAAATGGTGTGAGCCAGAACAATTACTAACCTAATAGGCAGATAAATAAGGCTACTTGACTTTACTCAAGGAAAATGATTATTCTTCACCACTTACATTGAATGACCTGAACAAAGTGGTTTGGTGGTTTTTTTTCCCTTCCTGGCACTTTTCCATTCTGCTGTCCCCAATTCCCACAGCTACGACCAATGCTTCTCCACTGCTCACCAAATCCCGGCCAGACAAGATCTGTTTTCCCTGCACAGCATTCCAGAGCCTGCTGCTGGATTGCATCTCCAAACCTTCCTCAAAGAACCCCACAGCCCCTTCCAGATAGGTTGGATTATCTGCTGAGGGTTTTCTGCGGCTAACAGGGTAAAAGGGTTTAGAAATTTCCAGGATTTCCAGAGAAAACCCGTAATTTCTTACATTTAGCCCAAGGCCAGAGTTTTACTGTTGTTTCATCAGCATATTTCTGATACTGCTGGAAGTCAGACTGCAGTTTATGATGCCTCCATGCAGGAGGTTTCAGCAAATCCAAATGACAAAGGTTATTTAATAACAGCCTGCAATGAAACAGAACATGAAGTTTAAAAACCTAGGAGAAAAAAAACAATGTCAAAAGCATCTGGTGAACCACGATGCAGGTATTATTGAATATGTCCTGGTTTTTAAAAGAATGATATGATTTCTGACAGTAATTATGCAGTTGTTATTATTTATGCTTGGTTGGGCCATGCCTGGAGGTCTTGGCTATGATCTGTCCCACGCTGTGCTCTGCACATGCACAATCCTTTGAAAGACCCACGTGCCACAGGATTTTAGCAGAAACAACTTTTCCCTCTGCCTAGTTTCACTGAATTTCCTTGGAATGCTGCTGGACAGTGTTGGTTGTCCAGGCACCTGCAGCTTGTCCTGGCTAGCTGAGCACCACAAATGGGCCAAGAGCCTCAATAAGCCTTAAACTTGCTCCAAACACTGCTCTATGACAGCACTGGGAACTCTGATCCGTCTGATAACACCTTCTGTGCCTCCTACACATGTTTCAAAAAAAATGAACAAAGACATAATTATATTTAAAAAAAAAAAGCAGAAAAGATTTCTGTTACTGCCACTTCATTTGGATCTTCTCCGGTTCTGCCTTTCCATGGTGGTTCCACCAACACATAGACACATATCTAACTAATCTCATATGATTAATTTTACTGGTTCCCATATTTCTTCCTGTATATTTTCCTGCTCGATAATGCACTTGTCCCAAGTGTGTGTGTGCTGAGTGGCCCCAGAGGACAGAAGCTGCAGAAGTGCTCACCAAGCAGTGCTGTCAGTGTTTCACAGGGGGTCAGAATTTAGACATTTAAAACATTTTGAATGGGGTACATGCAGCAGCACAGAACCACAGAATGGTTTGGTTTCGAAAGAACCTTAAAGTTCATCTTTTTCCACCCCTCTGCCATGGGCAGGGACACCTTCCGCTAGACCAGGCTGCTCCAAGCCCCATCCAGCACTCACCACACGAAACAGATCTGCATTTTCCACAATGGGTTAGTGAAACGTCACACAGAGCCAAAAGGCTCTTCCAGAAATTCGCAGCCACACAATCAATACCTGATTTAAACAAAGTTGTCCCTGCGGCCACTGCTCTCCCCTGGCCCCATCCTGCGCCTCTGGGCAAGCAAGGCCAATACAGACACAGCGGCAAGCCAATCTAATTAATTACAGTTAGTTAAGTTAAAGTTGCCGGGCTTGTGTTACCTGCATAGTACCACCCAGCTAAAAGTGAAGGAGTTCCCTACCTGTGGGCATTGGGAGTAACTCACCGTGAGGACACTTTGCTTTTGAGTCATTTCCAAGCTGGGCAATCATTAACCCCAGCGCTGAAATTCCCCATTTCTGCTGGGGTGCAAGATCTCTGCAAAAAGTCCCAGCCAATTTGACAGCAAAGTCATTCAACTCGCAGAAACACCATGCCAGTGTGGGTAATATTTAAACATGGTTAGCAGGGGACAGTGCCACATCCTCCCAGCTCCTGCCCCACGTGCAGTGACAACAGTAAACACAAACCACGCGGGACGTGTCCCTGCACCGCCCCACGCTCTTCTCCCCATCAGCCCAGGGTCTGCGGGCCCCCTTCGCTTAGATCATCCTAAAAAGCACCAAGCTGAGCCCAAAAGCTGTCCGGGAATGGAGCCAAACCACCGGGGGCCGGAATCAAACCACCTTCAGGAGGTGCCCACCGCTGCCCTTGGGCGCCGCGCTTTGGGTTCCCTCCCTCCGCGGCTGCCCCGCCACCCACCTGCGCACGGCCTCGGCCGAGCCGGCGATGGGGACACCGCCGTCCGCGCCGCTGTCGTAGAGGACCCCGCTGACATCGAGCAGCAGCCCCCGCACGGCCCGGGCCCAGCCCCAGCCCGCCATGGCCGCGCCGCCCCGCCCCACACCGCCCCGCGCCCGGCGCTGCCGGGAGATGCAGTCCGGAACCGCTCCGCCCCGAGCTGCGGAACCGCTCCGGGAGATGCAGTCCGGAACCGCTCCGCTCCGCCCCGAGCTGCGGAACCGCTCCGGGAGATGCAGTCCGGCACCGCTCCATCCCGAGCCGCGGGACCGCTCCGGGAGATGCAGTCTGGAACCGCTCCGCTCCGCCCCGAGCTGCGGAACCGCTCCGGGAGATGCTGTCCCGGCGCTCCGGGAGATGCAGTGCCGGGGCCGCTCCGGGAGATGCAGCCCGGCACCGCTCTGCCCCGAGCTGCGGGAGCCGCTCCGGGAGATGCAGTCCCGGGGCCGCTCCGCTCCGAGCGCCCGGGCACGGGGAAACGCACGGGGAAGCTGCGCCTGTCGCACCCCTGGGTGCCGGGGGGGCATCCATTCGAGTGAAATTAGATGGTCTTTAACGTCCCTCCCGGCCCAAACTGGCCTATGATTCATATGGCAACCAAGAAAAAAGCCCCCACTGACTCATCATATAGAGAGTTTTACAATCAGAGATAAGATTTTATCAGCTGTGTTCCAGCTTTACGGATAGTATTGTTTTCTCCCAAATATCTTCTCGTCGCTAATGCCATCAATAGCACGCCACTGCTCCCAGAATATATAAGGAGCTGTGGTGGAATTATAGTCCATTTTGTTTTAAGGCAAGCAGAAGAGCCTTGGCAGCATTGATTTGCATCACCGCTTCTGGAATAGCCTCTGGCTTCTCCCTCAAGATAATATCTAAACTGTGAAATTCATTAAATAGACCCAGAAATGGATCAGGTTATTTAAAACAACATTACTAATGGCACAATATCTCAGCTGTCTGCAGTGATAGTGAACATTGTCTTGGATAGTGTTATCAGTCCAGGACACCCGCTATGAATATTGATCCACAGCTTGTTACAGCCATCACTTGCCGTCAGGACAGGTCAGGGTTGAAACCCACCTAGCATCAAAGCAATTTAAAGACAGCACTTGGGCTGAATTTTAATGACTAAGCTGGGAAATGGACCAACTTCAGAGTGCTGGAACTAATCCATGAGTGTGTGCCTGTCCACAGGCATGTGTGTTTGTAGGTTGTGTGCATACACATGTGAAACTGATGATATCTGAAGATGTCTTGTAGCTCACAGATTAATCTCAATGCTGCAATTCACCTTCTCAGCTCCCGCAGACCCAAAACCTCAAACAGCTGTATTCTCCCATATATCAGATTTTTTTCCCAGTTCACCACGTCCTGCATTCCCCAAACCAAGCTTTAGCCACCTGTAGCTTGTGTGTGTGATCTCCTCACGTCTGAGCTCCCTTCTCTTCTATGCATTTGTGGTGTTCTATCCCAGAGGCCAGTCCCAAATGGGCTCTTGGAAGCTGCCACCCCATAATTAACAGTAACAGTTTCTTGGAATCGCATCACCCTTGCACATCATCATCTCATCTTCTTGCTCTCCCCTTATATTAAGGCCTATGTCAAGAATTATTTGTGAGCCCAGTTCTGCTGAGGCTGAGGCAACTCTGAAGAGGAGGAAGAGGAGCGCTGTGCTCTGCATCTTTCCTTAGGAATAGAAGCAGGTGGAATAGTGGATTCCTACTGAGGGCTGCCTTCCCTGGCTTAAGGGTGCCTTTCCCCAATTTATCTGATGATTTGTGGCACCAACAAATGCTGAAATGCCAAGGAAAGGAAAAAGCATCCCCCTGAACAGACACAGGTGTGCAGAAATACATTGCAAGCACATTTTCTATGAGCAGGGCTGGCTAGAAGTGGTCATGGGGGTGTGCAGAGTGGGGAGGCCTGGCCTCCTGTCACCTACCCTGTCGGAGTTATAGGTATGAACAGACAGAAAGTGTTCCCCCCAAGACAAGGAGGGTTAGTCAGGGGGCTGCTCAGGCAGCAGGAACTCCTCCAGCACAGGCAGGTCTCAGTCTCTCTGCCTACAAACTGGGAATAGTGTGAACACCATGGGTGAGTTCCAGGAGTTTGGCCCAGAGTCTGAACCACACTGATCCCAAGCTGATCCCAAACAAAAAGCTGCCCGTTTATCCCTGAGGATCAGGCAGGAGCTTCACATCTCAAACGGTGGCTGCGGGCACATGGTGTGCTTGGAGCTTGGATCCTGCCCGGTGCAGCAGAGGGATGCAGGAGCTGGCCCTGTTCTCTGGGTCCCTCTGAACACGAAGCTCATCCCGCCGGACCAGCACTGACCAGGGGAGCTGCAGGTGGCTCAGCGGAGGGCGAGGGGACAGGTGCAGCAGGTGGCTCTCTGGGGACACCAGCTGCCGTCGGGCTGCTGTGTGCAGCCGCATCCCCGCTCCGATGGAGGACCCGGCTCCGGTGTCAGGGTCTCCTGCTTCCCCAGCCCACCTCTCTGCGCGTTCCCCCGCCCAACCGAGCAGGTAACGGGAAAGCCCCGCCGGCGGGAGGTTGGGATGGAGGGAGGCGCCTGCTGCGCCCCCGCGGAGCCAGCGCGGCGGGGAGGGGGCGCGGGGGCGGCGTGCCAATGGCTGCGCTGCCCCCTCCTCTGCCCCCACCCC
>VZRL01003991.1:21177-33363 GCA_013397895.1 Origma solitaria | reverse complement strand
AGCCCCAGCCCGCCGGGCCCCGCCGCTCTGCCCTTCCAGACTTTCCCTTCGTACGCCGCCGCCAACGTGCTGGTGCCGCCGGCCGCCCCCTTCCAGCTGGGCGCCGGCCCCTTCGCACCCTTCCTGGGCCCCGGGTACCTCGGCCCCTTCTACGCCCCGCACCTCTGAGGCGGCAGCGCCGGGGCAGCCCCCGGGACCAGGAGCGCACCTCA
Source organism: Origma solitaria (assembly GCA_013397895.1). NCBI lineage: Eukaryota > Metazoa > Chordata > Aves > Passeriformes > Acanthizidae > Origma > Origma solitaria. The sequence goes on along the minus strand of VZRL01003991.1, from coordinate 33,151 downwards.
GCCCTTTTGATCCAGCGGGGAACACCGTCATCGCTTCTGCTGGTTGCGTGGCGATTTGAAGTGTAAGAAAGTTGATTTTTCCTAGGCGTCACGGCAGCATGCTTAACTTTGACACAGAGAGAAAAAAACCCACTGTAACCACTGGATTTTATTAGCACGTTTGAGATGTAATTATAGGTGTTGGAGATGGGAAAAGCAACCCTCTTTACACATGCCTGACACTAATTCCCTGCCGATTCTTCTCCAAGTTCATTGTTAAGACGCTCCTCGTTGCTGTTCGGCTTGCCAGCACATGTCTGAACCCTCGAGGGCTCGGGAGCTGTGGCACTCGTTAGCACTGCCGTGATCCTGATGCTGATGAGGGTGCACGCGGCCGTGTCCAATCCCAGGGATGCTCGTCAGTGAAGACATCCCCAGGCTCTGACTGTGCTCATGGGACTCTGCTGTGCCCTGTTTGACCCACGTTTCATTATCGTTTCTGAAAACTGCCAGTAATGTTCGTGGCACCCTACCTGGAGGAAACTTTTTGTCTGGGAAGGTGCAGGAAAATGTAGCTCTGTGTCATCAGGAGACAAGAAGGAAATCTGCCTGGTCAGTGGGAGAACTGCTGCTCATGTCCACAGCCTCTCTGCCTTTCTCTGCAGGTCCTTCCCACAGGTTTTGGATGACAAGTCTAAAGATCATTCTTTCTGCAGAGAACAGTTGTTCTTGTAATAACACAGCATTAGTGCCAAATGAGGCAGAAAGGAAAACATAAATCAGAGACGATGATTACATTATTCATTTCTTTAAAAATGGGGTATTTGTGGTAGAAAGTAAGTAAAACACAGAATTGCCAGCATGCTGAGACCTATTTTCCATAACAGAGAAACACGTGGGGTTTTGGTGTTTTTTTTTTTTTTGCTTTTTGGAGCATTTGTTAGAAGGAAAATCACATTTCATCTTCATCGTTACAAGCACCGGAATGAAAAGGAATTTTAGCTGGAGGCTTATCTGTCCCTGAATGGATGGGAAGTAATTGGTTTTAAAAAATCTGTCTCATGCAGTTTTACAAATTATTACAACACAGTATTCCAGCCTGTATCCTCTCGGCCTCTGACAGTGCTTTAAAGTACACATTGGCTCTCCAACCAAAAAATCTTAGCTCATTAATCCTATCTAGCTCTTGTGTTGGTCTAAATAAAAAGGTTTTTTAAATTATTCCCTGTTTAATTGTTTTTAATTGTACTTGGCTGAAGCAGTGTCTGCTTCGTGGATTCCTCACCCACCTGGTGTGGGTCTTGACAGTGCCCTGTGTTGCATGTCAGTGACAGTGGGCGACACCTCATCTCCTCCAGGCTTGCTGCAAGGACATGATTCATGGGACAGCCTTCTCTTGCAAAAATCACCCTCCTGACTTCCAGCTTTGCAGGGATCAACGGTGTGACAGCCACAAGCCCAAGCCTGGGCCAGCTGAAGTGACCTGAGGTTGTCTTTCCACACGGAGAGGAGGTACTCAGTGTCTTCTCGGTGATTTGCAGAGCTATTAACAGAACACAGAGTTCAGCTCAGGTCAGGGGTTTGGAAGTCATAACTGCTGTACGAATGTGTTTACTTGCAGGTTACTTACAGTAACTTTTCAATCCTAATTTAAGCTGGAGTTTCAAAAGATAGGGTAATTTCAGATGCTCAGGGTACTTCCAGAGCTGCCTTCCTTTCTGGCCAGGCCATCAGCAGCCCCAGGTGCCTGAGCCATTGGGTCCCACCACTGCTGACAAACTGTGGTCCACTTTTGGCCACTTGTCAGCAATTAAGAGCTCAAGTTCTGCAGCGAGGGAAAGGCATTCCTGCAGGCTGGTCTAGTCTATTTTCTCTGCCTCAGCTTAGGACTAACTAAACCTAAATCCTCATGACTATTCATGGCCTCCTACTTGTGATTGTCACCACTGTCTGTGCAAAAACCAGATCTTGATATCATCTGGCTGTCACTCTTAGAGGTTCCCAGAGCATGACATGGTTGGTTATTCACGGTGCACTCAGATCCCTGGTGAAAGACAGGTTTGTGTCCTGGTGTGGTCATACGGTTATTTCTTTTCCTTAAGAAGTGTAAATCAGAGCAAAACCCCAGGGAATGTTACAAATCAAAATAAACAAATAGCATAAATTGCCTCTTCCTTTGAGATGTGGTTTTTGCCGTTCACAAACCTTTCAAGGCTCTGCTTTGCCAGAAATTTTGCTTTTGCCAAAACTGCATTACCTTTACAGAAAATTTTGATTCCTATGCAAGAAGCTCCAACCTTTTTTTCTTCCATCACTCTGTTTAGCCACTTAGCCCAGAGTCCCAAAAACGTTTTACAGTTAATTCCAGAGAAGATGGCAGTCATGGTCCCCACTTTGCACGGCCTGCACCTCTGCATGGCATTGGAAAGGGGTGCACACCAATGGGAATGCAGATTTGGCAGCTCTGATCCCAGGCCACCACAGCTTTCCTGCCTAAATGCTAAATGCTTTCACGCCCTTTGGACAGAGCCTTCCCTCCCTGCCCTGTCGAGGTGGGGCTGCTCGGGTGGGTGATTCTCGTTAGGGATGTGGTGACTGCACACTTATTATGGCTGAGATTCCAAGCAGTCCTGCGAACAGCCCTCACTGTCAAACATTGCGTTGCCCTGATGAGGCCATTTGCACTTGTAACACTTCTGGAAATGCACCACTGAGTATCCATTATCTCTAACAATTCTGAATAAAGATTTGTGCAATATTTTCAGGCATAGACAGAAATTGACTTTACTCACAGCTGAATATAGATGTTAAAGGGAATCACAAGTAAGTCCTATGTGTAAAAAGCAAAAAATGCATCTATATTAAATTAAAAGAGCTTTGAAATCAAACACTTCAGAGAGAATAGGAAAGTTAGGAGCCTCCCTCATTCCTGGGCAACCTGATCTCATGGGTGGCATCTCTGCCCATGGCAGGGAGTTGGAATTTTAAGACCCCTTCCAACCCAAACCATTCTGTGATTCAGCACCTGACAGTGTCTGCAGTGAGCAGGCAGCAGCAGCTGGATGTCAAACTGCCCAAACTACTGTAAACTTCTGGGTCCAAGAACCACAAAATCACTTTGGAAACTGACTTCATTTAACCTGAAAATGAAACAAGTATATGCAGGCACACCGTGACATTGCAGCTGGCAAAGTGTTAGAAATGTCAATTTAACCAGACTTTCAGATCTGTACTTAAGAAAAAATACCCACAACAATTCATGCAGTTGGGATTGCAAAGTTGGAAGAATGCAATGAAAAATTAAATACATCCAAGGAATTAAAGGTAAAATATATTTATTGACATGTCAGTGACCAAGCATTTTTGTTGAAAAAAATCAATGTGATTTGTTGTGTAATACATGACTGGAAAACTAAACTAAGGTCTATTTCCTTCCTAGCAATCTCTCTCTTATTCTCTCTCTCATTATTATTAGAATATCTGTAATTAGCTATGTGCTACCTACACACAGGTCCTTGAGGTCCTGATTTCCTGATTTCCACCTGTGGATTTTTTCTCACTGAAGTCAAGCAGGACCATGGAGAGAGATCCAAGGATGACCCAAGACAAGGTGCAGAGAGAGCACAGAGGCTTTCTACTCTCCCTGCTTTTGGCAGAACAGTTCCTTCAAAAGAGATGTGATTTTTGTGGTCACTGCGGAGCATTGTGAGTCTCACCTCCTGGTGGCAGCAGAGGTTGAGGTGTGTGGCAGTGTCGTCTTGGCCATCCAGTTCTAGACCATGTTCAGCAAAGCAATGAAAGCCAAGGTACCCACGTGCTTATCAAAATATAACAGGTGATCTATTAAATGCCTCATCTGCCCACCAATGGTCAGGTGATTCAGGAATGAATGGGAAGTGTTGCTGTGGTCCCAAATACCTCTTAGGGAATGAGATCAAAGTCTGATTTCCGGCAGCTTTACAACTCACAGGCAGACGAGACGTCTAGCAAAATATTTGGTAGGAGAGATCCTCCTGAAGAAAAATTGATAGTAATGTTCTTGCATCACTAGCTCTGCACACAGTTTTTGTTTTCCAGTATAGCCATCTATCAGCTGAAATCACCTTGCTCAAATCTTTACAGCATTTTGTTGTCATGGGAAACTCATGTTGTGGCCCTCGTTTCTGGTAGTGCACTCAGTAAAAGTTTCTGGGAAGATAATGATGCATTCGACTAATTTCTGAGCTGCTCGTTATGGGTTTGCTTTATCTTCTTAGCTGGCACCTTTGCCATGTTGTTCACAGGAGCTGTTCTGTGGTGCCTGTGATTCACGTAGCCTGTAGCAACACTGCCATTGCTTTCTACTGCAGCACAAATATTAAACTCCATTTCTCTTACATTTTCCCTTTCAAACACTGAAGAGTTCCTGAGCCAGCTTCTTTCTCAAGCTGATCATTTAATTTTCTGTGTAATGCCACAGGAAAAATAGAATTAAAAATGTGGCATTTGATGGGGCTTAAGCACTCTGTAACACTGCAGAGAGATTTTAACAGTATTCAAGATTTGTGCTTTTCCACTGAGCAGGCTCTGACAGACAGAAAACACTTTCGATAATACCAGATCTATGTATTTCAATAATACAAGATCAATACAAATAAAAGATTTTACTCTTTTCTACACATGCCGATTTGTTATAGGAGCTCTGATCATAAACAATGGCTATTGTTTAAAGGAAGAAACCTTAAACACTCATTAAAAAAAATCCAACAATCAAACCAAAACCAAAAAAGAGAATATATATGATAGCACATAAACTCTACAAAATGGGAACCTTAAAAGAAGTCAGGTTTTGTATCTGTGGGTCTGTAAGAGCCTGACACAACAAACTGAGAGTCAGGTGAGTTGAAACCTTGTCCTTTCAGGTGAGGTCAGTTCTGTGATGGTGTCCCAACATCCAATACCTCCTGTGGTGTTTGTGGGTAGCCACGGCATTGACAGCTTTCCTTATCATCCAGCTCCTTCCAACGAATCACCCTGCAAGTCACAAGTATTGGGGAATTCAAGAATTGCTGCATTTCACTGGAATTGCTCCAGAAGAACATTAGTTTGAAGAATCATAGGATGAATCCTAGAACAGTTTGGGTGGGAAAGGACCTTGAAGACCATCTAGTTCCAACCAGACAGGGAACTCTGATAGACAAGCTGCAGAGAGCAAAGAATGGATTCAATTCTTTACTAGTTTATTTGTCCATTCCAAGGAACAGCCACATGATAGTTTAAGGGCAGGTAATTTCTGTCAAGATCTTTCTGCTTTCCGAAAATTCCTTCCTTTTGGGAATATGCTTCCCATATTTCCATATTATCTCAAGCTGTGGGATTTTTGAAAACAATTATTATGAAGGAAATTGTCTTGAAACAGTGGATTGAAAGCAATTTCTTTTGTCCTAAGATGTATCAAGAAAACCCTTACTTTTCTGAATTATCTAATATTCTAGAAAAAATCTAAGGATAAGTTAAAGTCCTGGCTGGGGAAGTGCAGGCAGTGAAAGCACATCATCCTGGGGTAATGACAAGTGGCATGTGATGCAATAGGTCACCTCGCTGATCTTTCACCTCAGTGATGCCAAGTTAAAGCCTGACCTGGTGCAGTGTTACGTAACTTCTCCAGTGTCTGACCACAGCAGCCCTGAGCAGCTGAGTGCTCACCATTTAGCAAGGTTAGCAATCCTGGTGGCAGCAATGTCAAACCCTGCAACAGCAGAGCCAGTGGGGATGTGTCACGCTGGAATTTTGAGAAGTTTCCCAGCTCCTGAGATAAAGCATATCCAGATGTTCAGTGCTCAATCCTGAGATTAACCAAATTGACAAGGTATTTATTCTGATTACCCAGTCAGATATATTTATGTTCATTTTCTGTGTGCTCTCAGAGCTGCCATCTGGGTCAGATTTGGAAAGTCAGGAGAGCATGTAAAGGAGTTTTTCCAGAAATCATTGTCCTGATAAAATCTAAGAATGAGGACTGGAAGTTAGCATCAGGTCCTCCAGATCCAAACCAAAATACATTTGTTCAAGGAAGAAGCAAAGTCACATACAAAGCACTTGAAAGCGTGAAATTTAAACCAAGTCTCACTCCAATTTTCTTTGGATTTTATTTTAACATTTCTGAGTTTTATGCCAGAAAATGCCACTTATAAAGCTCTTTTAATCTGTCTTGGGAAAGCGAAAGAAAATGTTGCTTTTCGCAAGCTCTCTCCAATTTGTGTCTTCTTGGTAGCATGATGCCCAAGGAATGCAATACTCAAAAGAAATGCATGTAGAAAGGTTCTTTCATTTAATTAACTACAAGTTCAAGAAAGAAAAGACCCAGTAATTTACCTTCAGGTTTCACATAGAAATAAAATGTCTCACCTCATTTGTGGAAGGCTCTGGATGGAGGTATTGTTGAGTTGCAAAGAAAAATAACTGTAAATTCAAGCATGGGGAACAAAGCCTGAGAGAAGACAGCAATTTAAACTACTTTGATTCTAAATTCAGTTATTCATGCTGTCATCTAACAGAGTATCATGGAAATCTTTGTAAAAAAAGGCAACATACAAATCAAGGAGGATAAGTATTAACTATAGCTCAAGGTTTATATTGCAAAAGGAATATCAGCTCTAAGGGTTGTTTGCGGTGCTTTAAGCTGGGCAAACTAACACCCATCCAATAAAACAGCATTATTTTGAGGGGGCTGTGCTGTGCTTTGCCAAACTATCTGGAAAGATATGAGCTAAAAGAGAAATCTCTAAGTGGACTGGAGAGGCAGATCTGTTTTGCATGCATTATAATTTGTTGCTGCACTGTTCTGACACACTGCACTGTGAAATATTCTAGCTGTGCTGCAGGAAAGACTAAGGTTTCTTGTCCTGCAAGAAATGTCGTAATGGAGAATTCCACTGTCAGTAAATAACCAGAGTAACACAATCACGGGCCATGGAAAATAATTTTTCTATATAAGGCACTATGAATAATCTGCATGAATTCAGCCCCAGCCATTCCCTCGTTCCTGTCCCTGGTCATAGAGCAGGGCTCAGTGCTGCTTGTCCTCTGCTCCTCATAAGGAAGCTGTAGGGTGCTATGAGGTCTCCCCTCAGTCTCTTCTTCTCCAGATTGAACAAACCAAGTGACCTCAGCTGCCACTTGTATGGTTTCCCCTCCAGGCCCTTCACCATCTTCATAGCTTCCCTTGGTCACTTCCCAATACCCTTTATCATCAGACTGGGGCTGAAGGCTGAGTTCCCCAGGGCAATATTAACTGCAAAGTTTGCTTTCAAATCTGCCTTTGGTGCAGAAAAGCGTCTATTTTTCATTTTTGCTGAGTGGCAGCAGAGTTTCAACAGGAGGGGAAAGGGTGAAGAGCATCCTCGAGGCTTTGCCACGGGTGGGAGGAGAGCCAGGACTGTCCTTGTGCCAGCTCTGTCGATGTGTGCTGGTTTTAGGTAATGATGAACTTGCCCCTTGAGCCTCCTGACTTGGGTGAACTCCATATCCAACCTGGGCACTGGGTCTGCTCTGACATGAGGAACTTGCCCGTGCCACTGAAGAATTGAACACTGCTGCCATGGGGCAAAACGTCAGCTCTTGAGGAACTGTGGACATTTCCCAAAGTGCTCCTAAGACAGTGCTTAACCCGAGTGAGGGTCCTGCAATGCTGCCATGGCACCAGCAGGACCACCTTGAGCAGCTCCCACGGGCAGCATGTGCATCCCTGGCACACGCTGAGCTTGTGCAGCCAAACCTACACACAGTTCCCTTGCATTTGCGCTCCCTCTAAATAACCATAATAAATAGGATGCAATTCCTCAGTCTCTTCACATGCCTAATTCCCAACGACTTCAATAAGCATTTCTGCCAGAGACAGAGCTGCAGAATTACTCCTAACAACTGGCATGACTTAACTTGTTCCTTCGTATAACTTTATGGTTTACTTACATGTCAAATTGTATTTTCTGGATTAGCAGAATGAATATAATAACCCCCTTTCCTCAAGTAGGTCAGAATTTTCCTCTGTTCTGCAGGGCAAATTACTGTAAAATGTGAACATTTCATGGATTCTCTTTCTCATATTTTGGCTATTGTCGTGTGGAGTCTTTTAGGTATCTACAGGTAACTAAACAGTACACATTAAGCTTCTGCTTTCCCTTTTTCATTCACATGAAATACTACATCTAGCTGAGAGCAATTCCTTCAAGATTTACAATAATAGGTGCTACTGTGCACAATGTGAATGGTTCAGAATTAAAACTTGCTGGCATTTAAAGAAGACAAGTGGATATTTTCTGTGTCTTAATAATAAGTATCAAAAACAAAGGAAGAAAGCAAGTGAACCATGATAGGAATACACTGATCCTATACAAAACAGACCATGCTTATATTAAACAGAGCTTTGAAGGTACTTTCTCTCAGGTCTTGATTAACTAGATTCCAGATTGAGAGTTATTTCCTATTTGTAATTGTTAAACCCAAGAAGCAACCCATATCAGCTTTAAAAATAGATTTACATATAGTATCTGTGCATTCCATATTATATTGTCTGTATTTCTTCTTCTTTCAGACCTTAAGGAATCCAAGAGCAAGCAAGCCCTTTCTTGCTGGAGGGTTGCTTGTTTGTATATTTGCTTGTTTTTGAACCTCTGCCTTTCAGACAGGAATCTGCTGTTTTCCTGGATGTCTGGCTTCTGAAATTGCCTCTCGAGGCAGTTTGCCTCCAGCTCCACGAGGCAGAGCTGAACCCAAGATTCAGCACTTCAATTGATCTTTAGTTTGCATTTTTTACATTTTCAGATGTGTATTTCCCTCATATGATAGGGGATACTTAATCCTTTGGACAAGATTTGTCCTTTCTACATTTTTCTGCTTCCTCTGAAAAGCACAAGCCTGGATGGATCTAAACCAATTTGGAGATGAGCTTAAGAATAAGAGCATTTAAAGGTAGGTAAAAGGCAGCTCTTAAGTTGAGTCTATGGAAGATGAAAGGGATGTAGTTCCCAGCATGTTATTTTTGTGGCTAAACAGGTAGAAGGCATCATTAGCATGACTCGAGCTAACAGATAAGTGATCTGCCATGCTAATGAAATGCCAAAGTGAAAAACAATCCAACCTTAAACCTACATTCCTTACCTGGGAAAATCCCATTGATCTCATGGATTGCAAATCCTGGACCGTATTCTATAAGGCTATTTAAGAAACGTGAGTATGCAACAAAAAAAAAGAAGTGTTTTTTTCCTTACACCAGAGATTGTAGAATCATGGTTTGGATTAGAAGGGACATTAAAGACCATTCAGCTCCAAACTCCCCTGCCATGGCAGGGACACCTTCCACTGTCCCAGGCTGTTCCAAGCCCTGTCCAGCCTGGCCTTGGACACTTCCAGGGATCCAGGGGCAGCCACAGCTTCTCTGGGCACCTGTGCCAGCGCCTGCCCACCCTCACAAGGGGGAATTTCTCCCCAATATCCAATCTAAACCTACTCTTTGTCCATTCCCCTTGCCCTGTTCCTCCATGCCTGGGACCAAAGTCTCTCTCCATCTTTCTTGTTGGCTCCTTCAGGCACTGGAGGATCTCAGTTAGGTCACCCCAAAGATTCTCTTCTCCAGGATGAACAATCCCAATTTTCCCAGCCTTTCTTCACAGCAGAGCTGCTCCATCCCTCTGATCATCTTGGTGGCCTCCTCTGGACTCACTCCAGCGGGTCCTTGTCCTTCCCATGCTGGGGACCCCAAAGCTGGATCCAGATCAGGTGGGATCTCACCAGAGAGGAGTAGAAGGGCGGAATGAGCTGGGACAAGGTGTAGTACTCAAAGCAGAGAGGTCATTGCTTATTTTCAGCCTTCAAATTTTAGGCTTTTCACAAAAAGGAATAACTTTAACTAGAAATAAAGAGGTCTCAATAGCTCCTAGATAATAACTGCCTCTGGACTTAAAAAACTGGGCACGGTACAATTGTGTATTCATTCAGCAGTCATGACTCTGAAATGTATTTTGCAATTTAGCACCTAAGGGACAACATTTTGGTGCTTTATGAACTCATCTTTGGCAGCAGATGTAGGGCACTATTTGCTGGCAGAATCAGGCTAGTAGGAGACACAAACATATTAGCAAATTGAGCCTAACTCTCTGTGTGTTTATAAAGAGCACAACATCATCTGTTCTCCTCCCAGCCCTCACTGCATGAAGCTCACTACACATTGGGAAAATTTTCTCTGAGGGTGTTGCTCTCCAAAAGCATAAGCAGTGCTGCTTCCTGACACCCAAGGTTTGAGCAAATTGGTGAGAAGATATGACAAGATTCAGGAAAATTTTCAAATGGCTTGTTTTAGTGAGGGGAAGATATGCAAATTCTCTGTGTGTCAACTAGGATATCATGTTTTCTTTGTGGAAGAAATAAATTCTTTTCCAGCGGTGATAATTTTGTCAGGGCAATGTATGGACAAAGAGCGAGAGGCACGCAGAAGTCGTCACTGCTAAGACTGAGAGGTTTTTCAGTTTGGTGTTTTTTGTTTTTGTTTTTTTTTTCCCTTCCTAGCAAGGTGGGTACAATAAAAAGGGAATATTATTTGTTTTCTTCTGTACTCTCCTATTGTGAGATCCCACCTGGAGTGGTGGAGCCAGCCCAGAGGAGGCCACAGTGATGATTACAAGGATGGAACAACTCTCCTATGAGGAAAGGCTGAGAAAATTGGAATTGTTCAACCTGAAGGAGGCTTCTAGAAGACAATAGAGCCCCTTCCAGCAACTAAAGGAGCTTCAGGAGAGATGGAGAGGGACTTAGGACAAGGCATGGAGGGACAGGACAAAGGAGAATGGCTTCCCACTGCCAGAGGGCAGGGTCAGGCAGGATATTGGGAAGGAATTGTTCCCTGTGAGGGTGGGCAGGCCCTGGCACAGGTGCCCAGAGAAGCTGTGTCTGCCCCTCCCTGGCAGTGCCCAAGGCCAGGCTGGATGGGGCTTGGAGCAGCCTGGGACAGTGGAAGGTGTCCCTGCCCATGGCAGCAGATGGAACTGGATGAACTTTAAGGTCTCTTCCAACCCAAACCAGCCTATGACTCTGTTGGATAAAACCTGCACATATTTATGAAACACACCTCACAGCTCCCTTTAAACGTCCAGATCTTCTGGTTACAAAACGCTCTCCAGGTGCAATTTAGCCCCGGGAAAGGTCAGGTTTGCACTGGCTCGTTCCAGCCTGTCCCCGCTCACCTGCAGGTCCCAGCTCAGAGCACCCCGGGCGCTCCTGGACCTTAGTCCCCCCCATTCCCTCCCTCCCTCCCGAGGCAGCAGGGCGTGAAGTTCGGGGTTCCATCCGTGCCCTTCCATGTGGGGAAGGGCATGGGTTTGCTGCATGGACCGTGGTGGACTGGGGAGGAGATTGGCACACCTAGGCAAAAACAGCTGGCACAGGAGCTCCGTCAGCAATTCCTCATTAAACTTAGTGAATCCCCGGATGTTATTTTGAATTATTTTATGTTAGCCTTATATGAAAAGATCGGGAAAAAGCTCACGCACAGCTTTTGTGGAGAGAAAGGTCAGGGCTGGGCACACACTGAGCACTTGTCGTCACATCCCAGGCGATCTCCGCTGCAGCTGCCAGCGGCGTCACCACCACCGACACTACACACTTCCCATTCCCAGGAATGTCCTCCCGGGCCCTCTCGATTTTTCATCAGTGCTCGCCCTTTTCTACATTGCCTTCCCCGAGGGTACAAGCGCGGCTGAGCGGTGACAGCGGCGGGAGCGCGCTCGGGCGGAGCCGGGGGGGTCATCCCGGCAGGGTGTGTGGGGGGTTCTGAGACCGCAAAGATTGTTCCCAAGGCTAATTTGGCAGAGGGAAGCGAAGCCCCCGCTCTCAGTGACGGGGCAGCCAGTGTGAGGGACGAGGGGATGCGCTCCGGGGGACAGGAAAAGCGCTGAGGGAACAGGCACGCCATGAGACGGTGCGAGGGCCGCGCTGCCGGGGCGCGGCCCGGGGAGGCGGCGGG
>VZRL01003991.1:0-21172 GCA_013397895.1 Origma solitaria | reverse complement strand
GAAGGCACCGCCCCTGAGGGGAGCAGTGGGCGGGGCCCCGGCGCGCGCGCCAGCCAATGGGGAGCCCCCGCGCCAAGGGGCGCGGTGGCAGCGCGGGGGCGGTGGCTGCCAATCAAGTGACTAGACCAATCGCCGGGCGCGATGGCGGTGACGTCAGCCCCTCGGGGCGGGGCGAGGCGCAGTGATAGTGGCCCGCGGCCGCATCCGCCTCTGTGTCTTATCCGCGGGCCCCGGCAGCGGCAGCACCTCTGGCACCTCCGGCAGCACCAGGTACGACCCGCCCGGCCCTCGGGGCCATTCCTGCCTCTCGCTGAGCCACCGTGCCCTGTTCCATCCCGCGGCAGGGAGGCCGCAGCCCGCCCCGTCGGCAAGGCCCCGGAGCGCTGTCGCTGTGCGGGGAGCGGGGGAGGTGACAGCCCGTCCCTCCTCTGTGCCTGTGTCAGCCCCGCTCCTGTCCGCGATGCCACATCTTTGCCTCTGCAGTGTCTTTCACCGTGGCCTTGGCAGGGGGAGAGATGGCGAGGGGCATCTGGTATTTCACCGCTGGGTTTATTGCTTTTCCTTTTTTTGTTTTGCTTTGCTGGGGAAAAGAAGGCTCAGAGGGGACCTTACCCCTCTCTACAATCCCTGAAAGGAGGCTGTAGCCAGGTAGGGATTGGGCTGTTCTCAATCAGGATTGTGGTGACAAGACAGGTGGAAACAGCCTCAAGTTGTGCCAGGAGAGGTTCAGGTTGGCCATCAGGAGGAATTTCTTCATTGAGAGGGTGATTTGACATTGGAATGGGCTGTCCATGAAGGTGGTGGAGTCCACATTCCTGGAGGTGTCCGAGGAATGAGTGGACATGGCACTCAGTGCTCTGGGATGAGTGATAAGGTAGGGATTGGGCACAGCTTGGGCTCAGTGATCTGAGGTCTTTTCCAGCCTCAGTGATTCTGGGATTGTGTGATTCTTGTCTGCCAGTCTGGGTCCTGAGCTGTTCCTGCTGTGGTGCTGGTCTGCAAAGGTAGCCTGGCATGTCCACACTGATGTCCCTTCTGCTTGTCTCCTTGAGCGTTCACCTCTTGGATTCAGCTGGTAAAGGCTGCAGTGTGGCACTGACTCCCCTCTGCTCTATCAATGTGAACCTGAGCGTTTTCATGTGTTTGATAATATCCCCCATTTACCTTGGGGTGTGTTTCAGTGTCTGTCAGGCCTTGGGTACATACAGCCATGCAGTTTGCAGTCTGCAAGCTCTTGTCTGGATAATCTTGCTCAACAGCTGAGCAAAGCTGTTCAAGTGTTTTACAGCTGTGTTTTGAGTGGTTTTTCTATTCTGATGCAAGACCTCTTCCAGTTGCTGTAATTCCTTGGCTTCTGATTCCTGTCCTGCCTGCTGCAGTGCACAATCATATTTCTCACAGTTGGTTATGAGCTTGATTTTATTTCATTTTGTTTACTTGGGGTTTTTTCCTTTTTGTGCTGCTCTTCTTTCCTGAAATCTCTGTTCACCCTGTCTTGCTGATCATCAGACCCAATTTTTCCCCCTTCTTTTAGCTCCAGATTCATCTGTAATTCTCAGCTTTACTCAGCCCTTCTCCATGTAATCTTCCATACCTTGGCTAAAGTGATGTGGCCTCAGTAGCACAGTTTGCAGGGCAATTCTCTTCATGGAGGAAAAAGCAATTAAAAAAAAATCTGATTAATATTTTCCAACCTGAAAGAAGTAAAACAAGAGCCTCAAATTGGGCATCTATGATTCTTCATGCAGAAAGGTACCTCTTTGATACAGGGCAAGTAAGAGTTTAACTTCTTTGTACCTTTCAATTCAGGAATGTCTGGAAAATCTCCAAAATCTAGAAGCTTGTGATAGGGTTAGCTGCTCTGCCATGGAGGTGTGCCAGAGGCCGGGATGTCACAGACCAATTACATTTTAGGAGTTAAGCAGGTTGAAATATTGAGTGGTCAGATTTTTTTTTCTTGAACAGAGAATTTTTTTGTCTTTTTTGTTTGCAAAATCTTTAAATCTTGAAAAGTATTAACACAAAGGGCTAATCTTTAACAGCTGGAAACATGCCCAGAGCTGTGCAGCATTCGTCTCTTGCTGGAGTGGAGAATATTGACTGTTCCTAAACACTTGGATTTTGCTGCATGGAGAAAAAAGTCTTTTGGCTTTGGTTAGAAGTGAGGAGCAGCAAAGTAATACCTGAGGAGTCTGCTGAAAGAAATGCCTCTCTGTTCAAGGCAACACATTCAGGGTGCAGATATTTTCCAAAATAAATTAGGGATAAATCCATGACTGAATCGTTCCGTCTCTGCAAGCAGCCTGCAATAACAGCACCTTTGTGTGCAAGCCATCGTTGCATTCTCCTGTTGGTATTTAATACCTATATTTTGGTTAGTTTTGCAGTGTGCTCTGTTAGGTGGTGCAGCAGTGTCCAGGCTGCTCAGCTCTTCAGTTTGCTGTGGAGTATGTTACAGAGGAGGCTGCATTTGATAATCAGAGTAACTTGTTGTGATCTGTGATCCTCCTTTGGGGATTAAACCTTTTGCCAGTTTTGCAAGTGTGATGTTCTGTGAGACCAGAAACCTGAGCTTTGTGAACTCTTGGCTCTCTGCCGTTCCCTGCTGTGAGAGGAGCTTCCTCAAACAGCTTTTAAAGTGCCAACTCACTTCCTCTTCTCTGGGATGTATCTTTATATTGACTGAGGTGCAGGCGCAGAGGAGAAATCAAAGTGCATTTGCCTCATGAAATCCTACCCTCAGGTTGTCCCTAGATGGTGACAATACAAGGTTACATATTCAGGGGAAATTGCTGAGTTTTGCCAAGAAAATACAGAATGCTCTAATGATCATTAATATCTGTCATACTCTTACTTTCCATCTGTTTTTTGATTGTAGAATCCCAAAATGGTTTGGGTTGGATGGGACATTAAAGATCATCAAGTCTCACCCCTGCCATGGCAGGGACACCTTCCACTGTCCCAGGCTGCTCCAAGCCCTGTCCAGCCTGGCCTTGGACACTGCCGGGGATCCAGGGGCAGCCACAGCTGCTCTGGGCACCTGTGCCAGGGCCTGCCCACCCTCTAGGGAACAATTCCTTCCCAATATGCCATCTGTCCCTGCCCTCTGGCAGTTTGATGCTATTCCCTGTGTCCTGTCCCTCCATCCCTTGTCCCCAGTCCCTCTCCAGCTCTCCTGGAGCCCCTTTAGGCATTGGAAGGGGCTCTGAGCTCTCCCTGGAGCCTTCTCCAGGCTGAACAGAATGGTGGTCTTAAAATGGTTTTATCAGTGAGTGCTTTATGGGTAGGTGGCAACATTTTAAAATCCAGAATGCAATTTATATATGTCACAAATTTTCCTTCTTAAAGCAGAGCTCAGTTAAAACTAATTAATCTTTCTATCAAATTTGTTAATAGTATCAGCTAAATGTGATTTGTATTGGGTGCTTCTTCCCAGTGTTATTTGCTTTCTGATTTTGTGACATGTTTTGTCTGATGGCCGTCTGGTAGAAAGTGGACATTTCAATAGAACAAGAAGTTTGATGAACTTAGCTTTTTTAGTGTACTTTATATTAGCAAATCAGAATTTAAGGCGCAGTGAAAAAGGAACACTTACAGGAAAAATGATGTAAGTGATTCATAGACTTGGTGAGTCACACAGTTTCGTTTTCTTTTTGTTTCTGTAAATGTATTTTTGAATAGAAGAAACAATTTGTTTGAAGTCAGTCCCACATTAATTTAAACTTCATCTAAGCTTTCTTGCTTGAATTGCAAAACAGTTGAGAAACCTGTAATCCTGGCAGTAAAACCACTTCAGTCGCGTCAGACATTTCTTCTGAAGTGTTCTTAATGCTAATTATTAACTTTTTTATTTTTTTCCCTCCAGATCTGCATCAGAATTCCTGAAGTCCATCATGCTTTCCAAGCTAACCCGCTCCCAGAACCTTGCTGTTCTCTGCCGAGGCCTTCATTCCTCACTGAGCTGTGCTACCTCAGTTGCTCCAAAAAAAACCGTTCAGGGGTCTCTCTCCTCTGATTTAATCTTTGAACGTGAGGCTAAATATGGTGCCCACAACTATCACCCACTGCCTGTTGCTCTGGAAAGAGGAAAAGGTATTTTATTTAGGTTTCCCTGTGGTGTGTCTGTGAATGAGATCATAGCAGAATGATTTTGGCCTGATTGATTTTTGAACCTTTGTGGTTTTTTTTTTCTTTTTTTTTTTGGGTTTTTTTTTGGTTTTTTTGTTTGTTTGGGGTTTTTTTGGAAGGGGGACAATTGAGATCATTGATGAAATAAAGACAGCTACTTGTTGATTAGAGAGCTGGATCACTATGCATAAGGGCACTTAAAAAAATTGTGGTGTCTCTAAAAGGGTTTAAAGTGTTGATAATTTCCAGAATAATACAGCAAGAAACTTTTCAATCAACTTCATTTCTTTTGTTACATTGTGTGGAGAGATTTAGTATTAATGTGAACAGAAAAGGGTGCATTGGAGCATTTTCTAAGTCCTTGTGTTCTGTTCATGTATTATTGCTTAATTTAAATTTGCTTAGGTCTTTAATTATATTTAAGGAGCTTTTTTTTGTCCTATGTCTTCTTTTATTTTGTGTATTGACCACACATTTGTTTTCCCAGGTGTTTATGTGTGGGATGTTGAAGGTAGAAAGTATTTTGACTTTCTGAGTGCTTACAGTGCAGTTAATCAAGGCCACTGTCACCCAAAGATTGTGGATGCTCTGAAAGCCCAGTCTGAAAAACTGACCCTGACATCCAGGGCATTCTACAACGATGTCCTTGGGGAATATGAAGAGCTCGTCACCAAAATGTTCAATTATAACAAAGTTCTTCCCATGAACACAGGTAAAGAGATCTTTTAGTTCTTGTCTTTGAGATTCAGTGCTTGTGTAACATTTTCCACTGCACTGTTTCATGTGCAAGAGGGGTAATGGTGCTGCCTTCTGTTTCAGGAGTGGAGGCTGGAGAAACTGCCTGTAAGCTGGCTCGGAAATGGGCCTACACTGTGAAAGGAATTCCAAAATACAAAGCTAAAATCATTTTTGCAGGTATGTAAAGTGTGTGTTATGAGTTGAGGACTTAAGGATCTGGACATTGGGTTGTTGGGAGGCAGCCTGAAGTCACATGGAAAGTACATCCTGTCCTCTTTTAACCACTTCCAGTGCAGTACTTTGTATTCCTGACTGGTTGTTTCTTACATAACTTTTTTGTGGATTAATTCCTCAAATTGGTGCCACACCTTTCATAGATTGCACAATAGGGTTAAGATGCCCTCTTGGCTTCACCTACCAGGGCTTTTGTTCTGCATGCTTGAGTTCTTCCAGAAATTGGCATTAACACTGGAGTCTTGATATAACAAAAGTAAAAGCAATATTGCTAAAGTAAATATTGGACCCTGATTCTCCACTGGGATATTTCCTCCCTTTACCTGCCTACTCTGCTTGGCTCTAACACAGGGAAGTTACCTGCCCCGGAGGAGACATGTGATTTTTTGAAGTTAAAAAAAAATAAATCTTATATTTCGTATTATTTGGTTATAGATAATGCATTTTTGTCAATGCTAATTTAGTTTAATAGTTATGTATTTTATAAAACCTTCCAGAATAAAGCTTACTGTTTAAATACTGACTTTTTTTTTTTTTTTTGGCAATTGCTAAAGCTGCAGGTAGTATTTTTAACTTTTGGTACATATAGGAACTGAACCACAAATGTCATTGGGCAGCATTTATAAACTACAATCCATACTTGAATATTGCTTTATGGTTTCTGTGATTGGGTTTTTGGGTTTTTTTGCATTTCTTCTGGGAATTCTTTGAACAATTATTTCTTCTTTCCCTTTATATATTTCATTTTGCTCTACAGACAATTAAGAATTTTTCTCTTCAGAGAAGTGTTTTTTCATTTTGATAAAGTGAATGTGAATTTTGGCAGAAGAAAAGTTCTTTTGGATAGCTAAGAAATTACTTTGAACATCAGTTGAGAGAACTTGACACAGACTCTGTGCTGGATAGTGAGCTGTGAATGCTTTGAACCCTTAATCTTCCTTAGTCTTATTAACACCTTATTATTGATTACTGAGAGTCTCTTGGTTTAACTGAAATATTAAAATGAAGATATAATTGTCCTTGCAATGGTTGGTTCCTGGACATTTTAATTGATGTTTCTGAATAAAATAGTGCAATATCCCAATATTTTTACATATGTAAGTGGGTTCTTCTGGAACTTTGAAATGCACGGAATTATATTTTCTTATTTAGGCTTACTGGCAGCTTTATTTTTAGGATTTGAAATATTAATGGTGTTTATTTTCCCCCCTACATTTAATAAGTAGTATTTACATAACAGCTGAGCATGTTCCACAAAAAGATGTTATCTGAGTTAGTAGTCTGAAAAACTGAAAATAACAAAAGTTATGGAAATTATTTTGTATTGTTGTCAGGTCTTAGAGTATAATTTTCTTTTGTTTTTTGGTATGTGCTTTTGATATAGCAATGAAGTGTGTTTATGGCATCAATACAAAATGCTAACAAATAGCATTTGTTAGAATAGGAGGATGCTAATATGTTTTTAGATAACTCTTAAAATGCATCACTAAATGGAAAGTGTGGTGTCCTTTAAACTGTTCTGGCTCTTGGTCAGTTTTGTAACAATCTCCTTTTTTTTCCAGCTGGCAACTTCTGGGGCAGGACAATGTCTGCCATCTCCAGTTCTACTGACCCATCCAGCTATGATGGGTTTGGACCCTTCATGCCAGGCTTTGAACTGATCCCATACAATGATCTACCAGCTCTTGAGGTATCTGACAATTTTTTGTTTTCTTGTATGAAATAATTTTAGAATGTCTTTTTGGTAAATAGCAAGGAAAAACAGAAGTTTATACTTTGAAGTATGTGCTTTGACATTAAGGTGTACGTATGTAGACATATACTAGAAATGTATATGTTATAGTTGCATATAGGAAATATATGTAAATTCTGCTTTGGCTTTGATTTTCAGTTTTGCTTTAGGATGTGAAAGGAAAACCACATGATCTGTTTAATTTTTCAGCAACCTGGTCCACTGGAAGGTGTTCCAGCCCAGGGGCTGCAATGAGATAATCTTTAAGGTCCTTTCCCACCCAAACCATTTTGTAATTCTGTGACTAGAATTCACTGCAGTTGTAAATATTTATTTCCAGTTTTCACAGAATTCTTAAAACCATTCCAGGCTGCTGTTTCACTTTCACAAGCTTCTGAAATGCCAGTGATTCTGTATTTCCCTGTGTTTTCTAGGATTAATCCTGTCAATCTGTTGGGGAGGGGTGACCTTGATCAGGTACTCTGTGAGCAAAAAGCTCAGTACCTGTTGGGTCTGCTTCGTACAAGTGAGTGGGCAGTGGAGATTGGAGCAACTACAGGATGGAGCTGTTTGTCTCCTCAGAGTTTGGTTAGGGGAAACAAAGGTCTCTCACTGTGTTATAGCTGCACTGTGGAAAAGCTTTCTGGAGTTTGAACCTCCATCGGGCTGCCTGTGGTGAAAGGCCTGCGAGTGTTTAATGCCTTCATTAGAGCTCAATTCATTCTGCTCATGGTGCAATGCTGAGAAAAGCTGTAGTAAATTCATGCTGGGAATCATTAAATATCTTGAATCATGGACTTCTAAACCTTTTTGAACTTGATAGTGCAAGAATGTACCTGTGGACTTTGCTTTAAAGTAAAATTGTTCTATTTTGTTTGAGGGAAGAGTTGAGCAATTGTTTGTCTTGTATGGGGTAATACAAAATTGAGGCTATTTCTGAGGTGATTTCTGAACTGATCTGATAAACTGCATGTCTGGATTTGCAGTTTGCAAGGTTTGTACCTTCCCAAGCAAGCACAACAGCTAATTTTACAGACAATGACATAGTGTGGGAACAGAAGTGGCACTCAGGGAAACCTGCCTGACAGGATTGCTATTCTCATCCTTTGAGAAAGAACACCAGGGCTAGAATTGGGTTCTGCTATATGCATTTTCTATATTTGACCTGAGTAAAAGCTTTTTCTTTTTGTCTTTCCTCTCCCCATGTCCAATGTTACAGCGGGCCCTTCAAGACCCCAATGTTGCAGCTTTCATGGTGGAGCCAATCCAAGGGGAAGCAGGTGTGATTGTTCCTGACAAAGGCTACCTCACAGGAGTGAGGGACCTCTGCACAAAACACAACGTGAGGAATTCACTGTGACATTAAGTGTTGAGCGTTACACACTGTGTTTATTGGTGTATCCTGTAAAGTCACCCTTGTATGCAAGGGATAGGACTTCGTATGCTATTTAATAATTCCTTTTTCTTTCCGTGCAATAATGCAGGGATACTTCTTGTGCTTGTTAATACATCACCAGAAAGTACTTCTTAGCAGGGCACATTTGTCACTATTTCTTACTATTATAATTGATTTTAATTTCTAATGAATGATCTTCAACTGCATTTATTTTACGTTAATTTAATTTTTAATTTCTTTTCCGTATTATAAGTTTCAAGTTACCATGGCTATCCAGGGCCCTTGTTGCTGGAATGCATAACTGCTACCAAGAATCAGTAACAATACTGGGTCACAGAATGAAATGAGATTATTGTTTCTTGTAAACATGAAAAAATGGAGAAAACAGTCATCAGTGGTTTCTGATTTAAAAATCAGTGGTGTCTATCCAACAGAATTCAGATTCTTAATTTGCAAGTGCTAGTCATAATTCTTTCCATACTTTCAGAGGAAAGCATTGACATATTATTAATAAAGTTGTCTTCATTATTACTGTGATACCTCAAAAAAAAAGTTGTACTGTTGGGATAGGAATGGGAGTGAAAGTAATTCTCTGTTCTGTTTGGATTTTTCTTCTTTTTTGTCTCTTTAAAGGTTCTGTTTATAGCTGATGAAATACAGACAGGTTTAGCCAGAACAGGAAAAATGCTGGCTGTTGACCATGAAAATGTGAGACCTGATATAATTCTTCTTGGAAAAGCCCTTTCTGGTGGCTTATATCCTGTGAGTACTAAAGAAACACCAATAATTTAAAATAATATCAAATTACTCAAGCATTTGTTGAATAATCATTTTTTTTTAGCCATTAACACTGAAAACCTGCCAGTTGGAAGAACAATAAATCTGATGTTTGTTGTACTTGGAAATTGTTGTTTGCAAGATTAGCTATGATTTATGACCAGACAGTCCAACCTGTGAGAGACATAATAAAATAATGGAATATCTAATACTACCTCTATAGCTGAACAACTGGCATTATTTCATCTCTTTGGCATGCCTGAATGACTGATTTTATCCTCTTGGAGTGACTTAAATTCCTGCTGATTAGGCTGGAAATTACAATGCCTTGAACTATTTTGGCCAACTGAAGGGATTTCTGAGTTGTTAGACCAAGTATTGAAGCTTAAACTCTTGAAATAATGTTCAGTTTGGAGAAATGCCCCTCAGCTGTGGTTGAAAGTTGTGTTACCACTACAGCTAAGTGTATTTAAGGGATTAATTCTGGGATTTTCAGATCTGCTATTCCTGGGAATGTAAATGTAATTTATCACCATAGGCTGAAAAGAACCCTTTCCTGAGCCCTGAGGAAAAGTTTGCTTCAGAGATATTAAAGTTTACCGCTCTAAATTTGCTGACCTTCCCATTTTAGGTCTCAGCAGTGCTGTGTGATGATGAAGTTATGCTGACCATTAAACCTGGTGAACACGGATCCACATATGGAGGAAATCCATTAGCTTGCCGTGTGGCAATGGCAGCACTGGAGGTTTGTGTGTGGGGATAGAGATCTGGAATCCGAATTAAAAAGGGTGCCGTGATTTTTGCTGAAATAAATTATATTATTTTTCATGCTA
The DNA here is from genome assembly GCA_013397895.1 of Origma solitaria. NCBI lineage: Eukaryota > Metazoa > Chordata > Aves > Passeriformes > Acanthizidae > Origma > Origma solitaria. The sequence goes on along the minus strand of VZRL01003991.1, from coordinate 11,334 downwards.
CAGGTGGAAATCTAGCTTTAAGTAAGAATGGAAAATTGGGAGTGGTTATCTATAGAACATAAAACAAATTTTACAGTTTTTATTGGAAATGGGTCCCAATTCTGGTTTTCTTATGGTCTTAATGTCTTAAACATCAAAATATAATTTATCTAGGGGAAGTTTCACGGCAATTATGTAAATTTGGTCAAACACCTTCATTAATTTCATGAAGATACTGTGAAACTGGCTTATTTTACTGTATCAGTAGAGACTGCTGCTCTGTGAGCTTGAGAACAGGTATGTGCAAGTGGAGCCCAAACAGAAGCTCAAATGTCCTCTCCAGAAAGTGCAATTTAATTGTTTTGTGATTGCTTAATTGACTGCATTGATGCAGGTCACATAGAAAGCCTCATCATTACCCAATACACAGACTTGGACAGATTAAGAGCTTTAGAGGTTTACTGTTCACTTGTAAATAACAACAAGAGAAAAGCGGTTAATTTAGAATAAAATTTCAAAGATATAATTGTTTCTTGTGAACATGAATGAGTAAAGGCTTCATGCCAACCTTCTGGGATATGCAGATATCCTTTGCAAGGATACTTTGGCTGCAACAGCTTTTGTGTCTCAGCAGGTTTAGTGTCATTAACCCTTCCCCATGGTGCATAAAACAAATGCAGTGCCCTTCAGCTGACTGTAGATCTTACTTTTCTTTAGGTAATTGAAGAAGAAAATTTGGCAAAAAATGCGGAAATAATGGGTAACCTGCTAAGAAATGAGCTCATGAAGACTCCATCTAATATTGTAACTGCTGTAAGAGGAAAAGGCCTCTTGAATGCAATCGTAATTCGGGAAACCAAAGGTGAGGAAATACAACTGACTGCACAATCACAGCATGGAAAAATATTTCTCAACTTAAATTGTAGGTAGGGAATGGCATATAGACATGATGTATATGTTCAGACCATGGCTATAGTACTGTAGCACCCGCTGAAAGTTTAAATGACTGTGTGCTATGGAAAGAAAGGGTTTTCTAAACTAAGAAAAGCCGAACAATAGTTTTAAAATTATTTGAGTTCTTTTATGATTTGATAATGTTCAAAATGATGGTGAATCTGCCTCCCAACAAATACCTTTATTCTCCTCACTGGAAGAAAACTGCCCATATCTGAACACCAGTTCCTGCCAGATTATGGAGGATTGGCTGAGATTGGTTGTTTCCAGCATAGTTAGAAGAGTCCAATGAATGCAGGAGGGTACAAAAAGGAAAAAAGTTAATGACAGAGAACAAATTTGTAGGGATTAACACATTGAATTATATCAGAAAACTGAATATGAAGGTACTCAATCAAGGGATAAAGTGCTGCAGGGAAATGGTGTTGCGTTTCAGAGATGATGCACTGAAATCCAGGTTACATAAATTTTAAAAGGGGAACCATGCAAAGAGGAGGTAAGGGAACATGTGCACAGGGCTTCAGACAAGGTTATGTTTATTTTAAAGTCTAGCTGAGTGCTAGGCAAGCGCTGAGCTGTGAAGGAACAGAACTCTGTGTGCTGAAGCAAAGGGCAGCTTTGGAGCAGTTTCACTCCATGCAGATTCTGGGGAGCTGCTCCGAGTGACCTCTCCCTTTGTGAACACCCTCCATCATCTCGCTGCCAGCTGGCAAACAGCACCACGTGCTGCAGTTGTGACACCTCTTCTGCTGTGCTGGAAATGTCCCCAATGTCCTGTTGTTGCTTTCCCTCCCTCCTGCTGCAGATTATGATGCCTGGAAGGTGTGTCTGCGGCTCCGCGATAACGGCCTCCTGGCCAAGCCCACGCACGGGGACATCATCCGCCTGGCACCGCCACTTGTGATTAAGGAGGATGAAATCAGAGAGTCCATCGAAATCATTCACAAGACCATCCTGTCTTTCTGAAAACCTGCCTCTAACAGTCTAGCTGCTGACCGATCCAAGGGGGTGTGTTGAAATGTGTGCGATGAAGGCCTGCTCTTGAAGCGAGCATCTCTCATTCCTTTTATCAAAGAGGACTTGACTATTAAAACATAGCTGTATCTTTAAATTATAATGGCTCTGTAGAAAATACAGAATGATTTTGAAGACTTTCCAGTCTTGGAATGCTTGGAAATAAAGTTGTTCACTTACTGAACAGCTAGGTTGGAATGTTTGAGGGGAGATACATATACAAATCTGCTTAATTGTTGTAAGTCTTGGCCGAAGTTTAAAGTGTGATTTTTATATATATATTTTCAGTTGTCTTGCACTCTCATATCACTCTCCAAAAAATTTGGCAATTTTTGCCCCTCAGCAAGATGTCTGTAGGATGGAAGCACTTATTGTTGTGGGTTAATATGTGTTTTTCACGTGCAGCTTGCAAAAAAAGTTCTAATGCTGAAGGTTTGACAAAGTGGGTGTTATGCTGGTGAACTCGAGAAGCATTGAGCTGTGTTCTGTGTGTACAATATTTTGATTGTATGACAAGAGATGCTGTTTTCAAGCCTGGCCTCAGTGTTTGGCTTTGCAATCCTGTAAAATAGATCTGAGCATATAGATCTGTTTTTACTGTTACACAACTTTCTATCATCTGGATGTTTATATTAAAACATGCTTTGCATTAAAAAAATACATTGATGTGCAATGAAAATACTGTGTCTTCAGAAAGATCAAACCTCATAGAAACTTAAAGTTTTTAATTTTTCTTAGCTGGTTTTAGGTGAACTAAACTGATTAATCAGGCAGTGCAAAATGTTAAATAGGGGTTAAATACAGACCTCACCTGATCATACTGTGAAGTTGTAAGTAGTCCTTTGGGATTTTGGAAGGCACCTTAGTTCATGGAAGTGACCCCGTGGGGTGGTTGGGGTGACAGAACATTTCCCCCCTCTTGCTTTGGGTGACATAAAGCTGTGTCCCGTGTGGGTGCAGTCAGCCTGATTTCCATGGAGAAAAGCCTCCTTGTTTCAAGGGGCAATGTGCCTATGGGACTGTTATCCTTAGGGACAGGAGAAATGTGTGGGGACAAGCTGAAAGCACCGCTCAGGCTCTGGAGCAATGCGGAGAGCAGACTTTAGGTACAGCCCTTAATCGGGTGGCAGAGGGATGGGCGTGGGGAACTCGCTGAGAGGGGACAGGGGCGGATGGGGAAGGGGACAGGGGCGGGTCTGGAAGGGGACAGGGGCTGATAGAGAAGGGGACAGGGGCGGGGCGGGTCGGGACGGGGACACGGGCGGATCGGGAAGGGGACAGGGGCTGAGAGAGAAGGGGACATGGGCGGATCGGGACGGGGACGGATCGGGACGGGGACGGATCGGGACGGGGACGGATCGGGACGGGGACACGGGCGGATCGGGAAGGCAGTGCCTCCTGGGACCGCGGCCAATGTCACAGGGAGGAGGGCATTGGGGTGGGCAGCTCGGGATAAAAGGCACTGCGCTGTCCGAATGTTCCAGAAACCGTGCGGGTATGGCGTGTTGGGGTTTAGTGTTCGAGTAGAATTGACTCCTGTCTCCTTTGTGGACGCTGGCGTTTGGCAGAGTGATTTTCTGCACATTAGGAATGTGAACAAAAATGCAGGAAGGTGTTGCCGGGGAAGTTCCACATTCCTGAAAGCTGTGCTTATGTAACTTGATGGGGAAGGAGGAAAATACCTAAAACAAACCACGGGGCAAACAGCAGTTGCTGGAGCCCTTTCAGAGACCAAAAAGGTAAACCCTCAAAACCTTTGGCAGCACAAAAGTTTACATTTTCAGAGTAATAGGGCTGGCAAGGACGAAGGACGTGTTCTCCAGCTACAGCTGTGCCACTGCCTGATTGCCAAGAAGGGCTGGAGGGCAGAGGACTCCTGTGTTCAGTGCTTTGCTGTCTGTTCTGTCAGCAAGTCACTGCTACATGTCTCGTGCTGCCATTGTAGTGCTCCTTCTCTTGTTGGAATTCTCTTTTTTTCACCGAGAAGTGGCATTTTCTAGAGCCGTTGCTGTTTTTCTGCAGTTCCCTGTGCTGTCCTTCATGCTGGGAAGAGCCAGACAAGTCCCCGTGGTTTGGGTGCTGTCCTGCACTTTATGCCCGGTATACTGGGCAGGGTTTTTGTGCAAACTATTTTGAAAAATAGCTGTGAAGCTGTTTGTTCTCATTTTTTTATCTGTGTAATAAACAAGAATGGTATCTAAACTTCTGTGGTTTGCTCTGCTGATTTGCGTCTTCTGCGATTCTTTGGCTGCTGGTGATCAACTTGAGCTCTGATCTTACCCACCACACTTTCTGGTTGCAGATGTACCAGGCTAAGACTTCTCAGAACTTGAGAATTTTTTTGTTTTTGTAACATGTGTGGACATGGTGGAAGCTTCCAGAAGATTCTCATAGGAGCCATCTTTGTGCCCCCCCCACTAGAAAAACTGGGCCAAACAAAACAAACACATTATGCCATTACTGAATCTCTTGAGCTTTTAATTTAGCTTTTAGTCGCTTCATGAGTGCAATTATTTTTACAAGCTTATGAAAATCAGACTATGCGTAGCCTTTCCCAATACAAGTCAAAGGCTGTAATCCTAAATTGTGCTTTTTTAATGATGAGATAATTGAGTTTTCTGTTTTAACCTGAAAGCTCTCTGGCCGTGAACTAAGCAAGGTCCAGGTTGTGTGACTGGAACCAGAGCTAGAGCAGACAGAGGGTTTCCATTGTTTGGTTTATTACAGTTCAATGCCAGAAAAAGTACAGAATTATGTGTACTGTTTCAGAAGTGAAGACAGAAAGCTAGAACTTCTCTTAACAGACACTGAACCTGTCACCAGCTAATCTCTACTTCAGAAACAATAAAAACCACGTTGGCTGCTGTTTGTGAGTGAGGAGGCGAAGCTGGATGGCCAAAGGGAATGTCAAAGCTCTTCTTTTTCTCCTGTGCAAAGTGACTAAATGATAGGCTATCAGAAAGCCTGTCTGCCTTGGGAGTGTTGTGTCTGTTTTGGGGGTTTGCTCTGTCGTGGAAAGTGGTTTTTGTGTCTTCTGGCAGTCCTGAACTGGGATTTGGCCAGTTGTCAGTGACACAGCTTAAAGCTCTCACACTTGAGTATCGGTGCCTGTATAACTAACGTGCTTGTAAACCTGTCTGTGCTTTTGTTGTCTGGGATCTTAATTAGCCTTAGAAAATTCCTTCAGGCCTTTTCTTCCCCCAAAAATGCAGGGAACGAAAGTGCCCCTACCTGCTGAGTGCCAGAAATTCAGTGCTCTGGGGTTTGTACTTGTTCCACTGATTGCTCCAGTGGAGGTAGCTCAGCCAAAGGCTGGTGCTGAGCAAAGTTTAATTTGAAGGAAGCAAAACTGAAAATAGCTCACAAAGTAGTATTATATACAGCCTGAAGTGTGCAAAGAAAATCTGTAAGATGTTTCATAAAAGGAGTTTGGATTTTGCATGGTAACTTTGTAGGAGGTGAAGAAGTGAGAAGTGCAAACTCAGAGAGTGCCCTTTCTGTACCTTCCTAGTATACATATTCTTTTAAATTTTGCATTAGCTAGAGATGCAGATGTGGAAATGGCATTGCTCTGGTGATACTTTTTGCTGCTGTAATTGAAATTTATTTTTAAATTAATTTTTAAATTTAATTAATTTTAATTTTAAGATGGCACTTAAAAGAGGTCTCTATTGCCTATCCAGAGAGCTTAGGTTTCTTTAGCAAAAGTTACAGAGCAATAAAACTTTATGAAGGTACAAATATGTATGTGCAAAATATTGATTTAAGAATTTGGCTGTGAAGGCTTAATCCTATTGCTTGCACATATTTTTGTGAAGTAGCCTCTGATATTTCTTTAAGTCAGGTACATGAAATGCTTTTCTAAATGAATAGTGACCCTGCCTTCAGTGCTGTGCAAACACACAGAGGTAATCCAAGTACCCCAGAGCCAAACCAGCATTCCGGGGGCACCCGGGGCAGCCCTTGGCTTCACTGGGAGCTTTGTTGGTGGAAATAATGCCCAATTGTGCTGGCACCTGGGCTCTTTGGCGAGGGGAAAGTGTGTGGGTTTTGGCATGAAATCGTTGAGTATATGTATTGGCACAAAAAGAAAAAATTGCACTGTTTGTGGGTAAATGTAAACCGAGATTTAAGGATACCATGTGAAACACTGAGAGGCAAGAACCTCACAGTGACCAGAGGGAGATGGGAAAGCATACAAAAGCATACAATGCAGGGTTTCCTTTTTTCCCCCTTCCTGGCAATCTTAGGAGCCATGTTTATGACATTGTGGTTGATTTGGGCTCTTTTCAGCTGCAAGACCTCTGAATTTGTACCATCCAACAGTATTTTTAAAGTTACAAATTACCGAAATAAATTACGTAATGGGACCCAAGTGCATGGTGGTCATGACTGGGTAAAGAGCTGCACATCTTAAACTGTTAGAATTTTCCATGATGAAGAAATCGGTTTTGTTTGTCTTTTAACAATCATGTTGGTGGATGAGTTAAGCAGAAAAGCAGGCCATAGTTATTTCAATGTTCTTTTCTTTTGTTTGTTTTGTTTTGGCTGCAGCTGCTTCTTCATCTCTTCCAGCCTTCCGGCAGCAGGTGGAGCCAGAAGCTCAGCTTTAAACTGAGAATTTACTGCTGGGTGGAGAGTTTTTGGAGTTTGGGAGCTCCTGGGGATTTGCTTTTGGGGTTTTTTAATACCAAGGTGTGACAGAAGCTTCAGTCTCAGCTCTGGGTGCTGTCTTAGGGCATAACCTCTGCTGTGCGCTGCTGGGCTAATCATGCGTGAGGGGGATTGTTAGAAGAATTCCTGTACCTCTAGTGTGGTAAATGCCCAGCAGTTCTGACTGATAGGGACAGCTGAGGGGGAAAGAAAGAGGTGTTCCTTCTTGCATCACTGAAGTAGTGCAAATGAGAAGGTTTTAATTTTTTTTTAATTAAAAAAAAAAACCCAAACTAAAATTCAAGATTTTTGATACAAAATTTTAAATACACCTTTAAATTTGTGAACTGCTTACCCTGGGCCTCCCTGTGATGCTTCAATCCCGAGTGAGAGGCATAACCAGTTGCTGTATTTGTGCAGTAAAAGAGGTGTTTTGCTGAACATTCCCTCAGCAGGAAGTGCAGGCAAGGGAAGAAATGGCACCAGCCTATAAAAGAATTAAAAATCCTTTGTAGTACCCTGGTGGGACGTTCACGAAGCTTCTGTGTTGAGCATCACTTGTAAGGGGTCTTGAGGGTCACTAAATATACTTGAAAGTGGAAGCATTTCATGAAGTCATTAAGGTTGGAAAAGACCTCTTAAAATCAAGCCCAACCTTTCTGCTTTTGTCTGTAAAGCACGGGGCAGCAGGAGGGAGCCATGGGGCCCTGGCAGTCAGATTGCTCAGGGGCCAAGGAAGAGCCAAGACTTAATTCCCGGGTTGGAATGTGCCTTTGTTTTTAATTTCCAGTTGAAGTTGTTGTGCTTTTATTATCATTGTTGAGGCAGCCCAGAGTGCTGAGCGTACTGTGGTGCAGATAAGAGGTGACCATCAGGAATCCTCCTCAGTTGTTTCCCTCTGCTCTTTCTGTCCCTCTGCTTGGGCTCGCTTGGAGAAATCTGAGCAGAGACTGTGCTGTCTGGAAAATCCCCAGGCACTGATCCAAACAAACATGGGTAGAAAGCAACTCCTACTCATTCCTGTATAAAATCCTGTTAATCTGCTATGATTTAGGCTGCAGAGAAAGCCCCTCAAGAGTATTGACCCTTTGCATAATGTGCAAACCAAACAAAGGCCTGGACCTTGGATGAACTCCCAGACCATCCCCTGCTCTGACACATGGGAGACCTAATCCTCAAGGTAACACAGTCATTTGGAAGAGCCGTGAAAATGAGAAAGGGCCGTAATTAGCCTCTAAACACTCAATTCCCTGTCTGCCATAGGTATTTCCAGCAGACAGAGGCTGCTCTGCATCAGATGACCTGTGCCAGAGCGTAGGTTTGTGTAAGGAATAAAACCCTAGCTCACGTGGGCTGTCCTGGCAGGAATGGCCATGGTGTGCATTCTGTCTGGCTCTTGCTGGCAAGATGGCCAATGCCCGGTCAATGTGTATGAAAGTATTTGGAAATTTGGGCTGTGCTGAAGGAGCTTGGCCTCTCTTGGATGTGGTGGGAGTTACCAAGTCGTTCTCCTTCAGAAATCATCATAAGGCCACTGAGGGGGAAAATGCACAGGAGTGGTTCCTTATCTTCACCTGTGTTGTGCCAAGAACATCTGTTTCCCAGTATTCCTTAATAATTTTTCATCTTTTACCCTTAACAACAATCAGATACCATTAAATATTGCTGTTTTCGAAGTGTTTCTGAATAGTGTGTGAATAGAACAGAATCATTAATTTCACCCCAATGGAGGCAGGAAAGCTGAGGAAATCACAAAGCATGTGAAGCTTCAGTGATTATCCTGCTCTCCTCACCTTCTGCCACCAGTACTGTGGCAGCTCCTGCCTTCTCTGAGGGTAAAAACTCTTCTTTTTGAATCACCAGGGTAAGGGGAGTCCCACAGGGACTGGCCAGCTCTGTCATCACAGGTAGCAGCAGCAGCAGCTGTAGAGATGCAGGGGGAAAAAAAACCCCACTTTTACATACTGTGTTTCAGTAGTTTAATACACAGATTTTGGCCAGGACTACATATTTAGTAAGAAATTCCTAGTTATATGGCACTGCAGATGTGTAACTGTACAGACTGTCCTCGCGTGTGTGGGAAGCCTTGTTGGAGTGGGTGCTTTGAGAGGGTGTTTTGAGAGGGTGCTTTTTATTTGGGGTTATGTTGTTTGCAGGGACAGGAAGCCTCTGGAGGAGTATCCAGTTCTGTTCCCACTTTGTCTTCAGAAAAGAATGCAAATACTGAGCTTTGGCTGCTCCCTCTGGCTTAAGCAGTGGGGCAGTGTTAAGCAGTCAGTGCTGAGTTCCTCTGAGCAGTTCACGCTGCTTCAGCCGCTCTGGTGAGAGGAGGGAGTGGTGAACAGCCCCAGGTCACTCCTGGGGAGTTGTGCTGGAGGAGCTGCAGTGACCTGGGGGCACTCACCCAGCTCCGTGCAGGACAGGTGCCACTGCCCTGCTGCTGAGCACAGCACCTTCCCCTGCTATAGAACGAGGGTAATCCACCTTCCTGCCACCACGTTTGATGGGTGCCCTGTGCCTGGCGTGACAGGACCACGATTCCTCCTCTGGCATCTAAGCAGTGCCGCCATGGAGTGATGCCTGATGCACGTGAACGGTTGCACACTTGTACATAGCAGAACATTACAAGGGGAAAATCAAAAAGGACCAGGAAAATGAGGCTGTTATATGAAAATACTGCTGGACTTTGTGTCCCTGCACCAGGCTGACTAGTCCTGGGGGAGGGTTTGTGTGTGCATGGACCAGAGCTGTGTCGTTGGGACATTTTGTATTGTCTGGACAGCAATAAATGCCAGGCAGTTGCTACACAAACACAGACCGTAGGCTTGCTGATACTGTCCTTGATCTCTCCCTCTTATCTGCAGGAACAGTTCTTTCACATCAGAGCTAAAGGCAGCGTGAGAGAGGGACTGTTATTTGCATGCAGTGCAGGCTCAGAGTTAAGAGCTCAGGTTGGAGCTCCCAGCTCTGAAGTTAACCTTGGAGAGCACAAAAATGAAAACAGGATTAAAGCCAAGTGGGGTGGGTGTTCTGTGCAGCCGTTGCTTTCAGAGCAGACCATACTTGCATCATTAAAGACTTTAGGTGACAATGGAACAGCCTCTCCAAGCACAGCTGCTTCTTGCTAGTGAAGGAGCTAATGAAAGAATATAATTTGAGATGGCCTTGGTCTTTGTGGCCCTGTGGAGGTGAACTGGGGTCATGTAATGGGGCTTTTGAAGGACTGGTACCACTATTTATGTCTCCAGGTGTGAGACACAGCCTGCCATTAGGCAACCTGGATGAACTTCATCCCTGGCAGGGAGGACCCTTGTGCTTTCAGCTCTGTGGGTGTTTTTATTTTGTGCGTGAGGAACCCAGATGTCAGAATTTTCTAGGAGAGCCTCGAGGTGTTTCTCCAAATGGATGTTTGCTGCATCCCAGAACCCATCATGGGGAAGGGGAGATGGGGTGGTGGGAGGCCCGGGAGTGCAGGGTGCTGAGAGATGGGTGGGGTGGGGGGTGCTTTTTTTGAGCTGAAAGTCATCACTTTGTAATTCACACAACGTGAGTTTGAGAAGGAACATTTTGGTTTAATCTAGTCCTGTGCCTGTGCTATTCCTCAGCAGGCTGGTGGGTGGTTGCACGCTAAACCGATAGCAAGGAAATTAAAACAAAAGGGCTAACAGCCATGGTGGTAGGCCTGGGAGCTGCTTCCCCATGTGGCACAGCTTCCCTTGTCTCGTGATGGCTGGGCCAGCTCTGCCATGTAACCATGCTGGTGCCCTGGTGTGCCGGGAGCAGATGGGATCTCAGTCCAGAAATGAAAGTAAAATTAATGAACAGAGGGAGAGCAAGGCCTGGTGTGAAATCCAGCACTGTTAGAGAAGTGCTGGTGCCTGCCTTCTCTGCCTCCTGAGAGAGTCCTGAGGGTCTCCCTTCTCATGGCACGCAAAAGTTTGGATCTTTGGAGAATGTGGTTTTGCAGTTTCAGAGAAACCTGGGATGTGATCAGTATTTATTTTTCTAAAGAACAAAGAAGAAATGTGGATGTGAAAATCGGGAGTAGCTCAGTAAAAGGAATCACAGCTCACTGAGGTTGCATGGAGTGATGAAAAAGCTTTGGAAAAACAGAAATGAAGTGCTGGCAGTGGCAGCAGGTCACAGAGCTCCTTCCAGCCCCACTTTGCAGGCTACTGCTCTCTCCAGAACCTGGGAAGCATCAAAAAAATGTGCTTCTCTTGCCCAAGGGGGGTCTGGGCTATCGTCTCCCACTTCATTCCTTTCATGCCTTGATTCCTTGCTCTGATCACCCATGCCTTGGAGTACTCTTTATTCTCTTAAGATGTAGCACATGCCCCTTCACTCCTTATTAAGGCTAAACAAGGCAGATGTGGAAATGTTTCCACCGATGTTGTGTCTTTGTGCAGACGTTGTTTTCAGAGCTTCGGTCTGAGAGCAGCAGTGTGAGCATCCATGAGCCAGCGTGTGCCTAGGTGGCCAAGAAGGCCCATGGCAGCTGGTCTGTGGCAGCGCTGGTGTGGGCAGCAGGAGCAGGGCAGTGCCTGTCCCTTGTCCAGCAGTGCTCTGTGGGAGCTGCAGAATTGTCTTGGAAGGGTTTCTGCAAAGGAGCACGGACATCCTACAGCCCTCTGTCAAAACACCGCAGGATTGATGACGTGCCAGCTGTTGGGTCGAGACGGTCATGACAGGTAACAAATTCACCACAGCCGCTTCTGGGTCCAAGGAAAGGAA
>VZRL01003990.1:134701-151954 GCA_013397895.1 Origma solitaria | reverse complement strand
AGTGTTTGGACAGCGCTCCCAGGCATGCCCAGGGTGGAGTTTTGGGGTGTCTGTGCAGGGCTGGATTATTCCTGTGTCACTCCAGCTCAGAATATTCTGTGCTTCTAGTGCTTGGTCTCTCCTCCAATTTCCAAACTACCCAGACAGCTCCTCTCCACCACCTCCTAGGAAATACCCAAGCACAAGCTCTGCCTCCCAGACGCTCTCAAACCTGCTTTTTCAGCCTGAATCCAACTCGTCTGCGGCTCTAAGGCCAAACTGGGCTCCTGCTCCTGTGGTTTCTCCCCCATTTGCTTTCTGCTGGTTCAGACACAGCACCCGGAGAGCCAAATCCCTTGGAGATGGAGCAAGGGAGCCCCGAGGCTGCCTGAGCCCCAGGAGCGTTTGGACAGCGCTGCCAGGGCTGCCCAGGGTGGGGTTTTGGGGTTTGGGGATGTCTGTGCAGGATGTTGGATCAAGGATCCTCGTGGCCCGTGCAGGCTCCAGCTCCCACTGGGAGTCTTCCTCCAGCACTGCCTTCCCTCTGGCACAACTTGTCACCGATAGCATTTCAACCCAGGGCTTAAAGCACAGAAACATTCCACAGGGAATTTCCCAGCTCCTGGCCTAGGAGCCCAAAACAGGCCTGCAGCCACCTGCCATTGTCCTCTCCGGAGCCCTGGTGAGCGACAGCTCGGCAGAGGTTCTTTGTCTGCAGGAATTAAGGGGGATTATGTATTTATTTGTTTCCACCCCGAGGAACGGGAATGGCGGCGCTGGCACGGCCTCACTCCCACATGGAAGCTGCCACCTCAGTGGAGGAGAGCCAGGCACTGGAACTGATATTCCTGCTCGGAATTTTAAAAGCAGCAGGAAGATGTTTCTCGATAACAGCGATAACGAAATGTTTTCTCCTGCTCCAGTGAGGAGGCAGGATGGGAAGAGGAGATTAGAACCACGGGATAGAATCATGGAATCGTGGAATTGTTTAGGTTGGAAAACCCTCCCAGAGCACCCAGTCCAAGCTGTGCCCTGTCCCCACCTTGTCCCCAGCCCAGAGCACTCAGTGCCACCTCCAGCCCTTCCTTGGGCACCTCCAGGGATGGGCACTCCAAACCTCCCTGGGCAGCCCTGCCAAGCCCTGAGCACCCTTTCCATGCAGAAATTCCTCCTCATGTCCACCCTGAGCCTCCCCTGGCCCAGCCTGAGGCCGTTCCCTCTCCTCCTGTCGCTGTCCCCTGCGAGCACAGCCCGCCCGCCCCAGCTGTCCCCTCCTGTCAGGAGCTGTGCAGAGCCACAAGGTCCCCCCTGAGCCTCCTTTGCTCCAGGCTGAGCTCCCCCAGCTCCCTCAGGACTCTTCAGCCCTTCCCCAGTCCATTCCCTTCCCTGGACACTCTGCAGCCCCTCCGTGCCTTGCCGTGAGTGTCCCAGAGTTGGACATAGCCCTTGGGGACCCCTCACCGACACAAAACCCAAAGCAGAGATCGCTGAAGGTGAATTTCTGGAGCTGCCACCCTCCCTCATCTCAAACCCAGCGCCGGGAGAGGCTCATCCCGGGAATTCTCCGGCCCAGTGATGCTGAGCCGCTCCCGAGGTCCCTCCCAGTCCATCTGGATCCCTGCTCAGCTCCAGCCCTGCCTCCCCAGCCCTCGTTAGCGGAAGCAGCCCCTGGGGTCTGTCTGGGATCACATTCCCATCACTAATTTGGCAGAATGTGCTCAAACCTTGCTGTGAGGTCACAGCACCGCAGATGGCACCGAGCCACGGCCACCACGGTGACACTGGGACCTCGCGGTGACACCGAGACCCCGCAGCAACACTGGGACCCCGCTGTGCCCTCGGCCCCCGGCACTTCTCCTGCTGGATGCTGGCACCGGCCCAGGCATCCAGATGAAGGTCAGGGTGGTCACTGCCATCAGCTGTCACCCGGTGTCACCAGCTGCCAGGGACAGCTGCTGCTGCAGTCTGGATTCGGCAGGAAATGGGATCGTTGGGAGCCCCCGGGGGAAGATCGGGGAGGGATCCTCAGAGCCCATCTGGGCTCTTTGGGCTGGGTCTGGTCCTCAGTGGCCCTGCCCAAAATTGTGTGACAGAGCCGGGTCCCCCTGGGTGACCCTGGGTGACCCTGGCCACTTGTGGAGCCATCCCAGCAGCTCCAGGGAGCTGCACAAGAGCCCTGCACCCCTTTGGGGTCACCATTCCCATCCTGAGGGGTCCACGCCGGAGCTCCTGCTGCTCCCCAGGCTCTCACAGCCATGGATGGGTTAGGGATGTGCTGGGTTTATTTCCAGCTGTGCTTTCAGAGCCCCGAGCACCCTAAACCCTGGGCAGCCCCTCCGCCCTAGCCCAGCGCGGGTTCAGGTGAGCTCTGACAGGACAGAGCTCTGCCCTGGTGGAAATCGGGAACTGAGGACTCACCTGGGGCAGGTGAGATTCCTGATGGGAAATCGGGAATTGAGGACTCACCTGGGGCAGGTGAGATTCCCGATGGGAAATCGGGAATTGAGGACTCACCTGGGGCAGGTGAGATTCCCGATGGGAAATCGGGAATTGAGGATTCACCTGGGGCAGGTGAGATTCCCGATGGGAAATCGGGAATTGAGGATTCACCTGGGGCAGGTGAGATTCCCGATGGGAAATCGGGAATTGAGGATTCACCTGGGGCAGGTGAGATTCCCGATGGGAAATCGGGAATTGAAGACTCACCTGGGGCGGGTGAGACTCCGTGCGAGGCAAGCCCGGGGCTGCTGTGACGGCGACACCTCAGCAGGGACATCTCACGGGCTGCCAGCCACGCTGACACCCTGGGGACAGCCTGGGGACTCCAGCCACCACTGCCACCGCTGACTCCTGGCACGTCCCTGGTGGCTCCTGGCACCTGGAGCTGCCGGAGCCCTGCGGGGTCATGTCGGTGTTAACTTCTCCGAAGCCCTGGGAAGAGATTTTTCCCAGCTGAGGGAGGAAAAGGCTTTGGATGGAGCTCACCCCTGTGGGAAGCACAAACTCCTCCAGGCACTGAAATTCTGTTTATCCGTTTACTCACCATTATTTGCTTGGATCAGCCTGGCTGTGCCCGGAGGAGGCACTTTGGGAAAACTCGGGAGACACTGACAATTGGTTATTTATATTATCCTTTATCGAGAGAGATTGTTGGAGTGGTTCCAAAAGGAGCCCATTCCCCTGTGAGGATCATCATCCCGAGGGTGCCCCCCGAAGCTGCTCTAGCACTTTCCCCTCACTTGGACAGAGGAGGGGAAATACAACAAAAAAGCTCCTGAGCTGAGACCGAGGCAAGGAGGAGTCACTCAGCAGCTCCCACCACGGGCGAAACTGGCTCAAGTTGGGAAATTAATTGAGTTAATTGAATTTATTACCAGTGAGATCAGAGTCAGGTAATGAGAAGTAAACCCAAGACTTGAAAACACTTTCCCCGCACCCCTCCCTGCTTCCCGGCTTGACTTCATTCGTGATTGCATTTCTCACATGGGAAGGACTCCTCGAACTCTCACCCTGCTCTGCCCTGGGGTCCCTTCCATGGGACACAGTTCTGCAGGGACATTTCCAGGAGGAGTCCTTCCCACGGGGCTGCAGCTCTTCCAAAAATGTTCCAGGCTGGGGCCCTTCCTTCCCCAGGCTCAGTGCTTCGGGAAATGCTCCAGGGGGGCTTCCCAGGGGCTCACAGCCCCCTCCGGGCATCCCCTGCTCCACCGGGGGGTCTCTGCTCCCCAGGGACCCCCGCAGGATTCCAGAGAATCTCCAGAGCCCCTCCTGCCCCTCCCTGCCCGTGGTGCCCACATTTCCCTGCCCTCGATGCCCACATTTCCCTGCCCTCGCTCCTCTCTCCTCTGGATCCTGCACCGTCCCTTCTTCCCCTTCTTAAATCCTTCATCTCATGGGATAAAATTCACCATCCCTGCACCCCCAAACCTGGCGCATGAACCTGAGCAGCCCAGGGCTGTTCCAAATGAAATGCTCCTCTCCAGGTGGGGATTTCTGTTCAGTTCAATTTTAAGGGCTGAGGAAGAGCCTTCAGCATCCTCACCCCGGCACAGTTCAGCCTCTCTGAGCCAGGGGACTGTTGCATTTTATAAACAGTGTTTTTTCTGAATCAAATTGTGCACTCATCAGAAAATGGACCTTGCTGGTTGATGTATGTTGGAAAGTGCCACGTACGTTTATTGTGCTGTATAAATAAAATATAATAATGCTGAGACTCAAGGACTCCCATGGAGTCATTCAGGAGAGAGGCAGAGGGCCAGTGAATGAATTTGGACAAGACTCAGAAAAGGAAAAGAGATTTATTTATTGTTTAAACAGGGGAAAAAAAAATGAAAAAAAATAAAAAAGAGCCTTTCCTGCTACAGAAATGGGTCCTGAGCTGGGGCTAAGCAGCAAAGCAGATCCTGTGCTTGAGGAATGGGATGAAAATGGGATTTTCCTGCCCAAAAACCTGCGGATGGCCAGGGCTGGATTCAGGGTGCCCTGGGGGGAGGATGGGCCCACACTGGCCTTGGCCACCACCCCAGGGAGCTGTTTCCAGTCTGAGATGGATCCAGGGGGTCCAGAGCTGCCCGGGGGTGTTGTCCCCTCCCCTTGTCCCCAAGTGCACCCAAATCCTGCTGTTCATGGACTTTATTGGTGATGTGTGGCCAGGATTGGCCATCAGCAGCGGGACAGGGATACAGACACCTGTGACACTCCTGGTGACACTCCCACGGTGGCACTGGGAGCAGCTGGACTGTGCCTGGCGCAGCTCCTGGCACAAGGACAGCTCCAGCTGCTCCAGCTGGGGGCAGGGGCTGCATTTTGGGGGCAAAGCTCAGCTCCCCAGCTTTTTGTGGCACTGGAGGGACCAAGAGGGACAGATTTGGGGGGTCAGACATGTGACAGGAGGAGGGGGGTGGACAAGACTAACACTGGACTGGGGAAATTCATCTGGAAAAGGGAGAGGATGATCCAGGGGAGGGAATGGCAGCACTGACACCTGGAATGGGGGTTCCACTCCTGGAGATGGGAGAGGATGATCATGGGGAAGGGAATGGCAGAAGTAGCTTCTGGATGGGGATTACACACCTGGAAACAGGAGAGGATGAGCAGGGGAGGGATGGCAGAAATAGCTCCTGGATGGAGATGGCACAGGTGGATTTGGGAGAGGATGAGCTGGGGAGGGGCTGGAAGAACTAACCATGGTTCGGGGGAACTCAGCTGGAGATGGGAAAGGATGATCCGGGGGAAGGAATGGCAGAAATAACCCCAGGATGGGGGCTCCACACCTGGAAACGGGAAAGGATGATCCAGGGGAGGGAATGGCAGCAATAACCCTGGGATGGGAATAATCCAGGGTAAAGAATGACCAAAATAATCCCTGGATGGGGATTACACACCTGGAAACAAGAGAATGATCCAGGGTAAGGGATGGCAGCAATAACCCCTGGGTGGGGATTACACACTTGGAAATGAGAGGAAGATGCAGGGAAGGGATGGCAGCAATAACCCCTGGGTGGGGGTTCCGCACCCCCAAATGATGCCAGGAGGAGCTGACCCATCGGGACAGGCTCCCAGTGACTCCACAGAGAATCAGGGAAAGCTGCCCGGGGATGCTGTGCAGGACCAGGCTCTCAGGAGGGCACAGCAGTTTTTGGGTGCCTCCTGACAGGTGCCAGCAGCTCTCTGTGCCAGAGATTTGCATTTTTCTCTGATTTCTGGCACTGGGCTGGTGTAACACTCATCCCTCACTGTCCCCTCGCTGTCCCCTTGCTGTCCCCTCGCCCCTTCTTCGGGCTCAGTTGGAACGGCGAAATCCGTGAGTGGGGCAGGGCAACGCAAAACTTCCCTGCCTGTTTGCACCTTGTCCTGGAGCCAATCCAAGGCTGCTGCAAACACAAAGGGATTCATCACTCTCGGGCTGTCTGCAGCCAGCAAACCCAGAGCAGTGTTTGACAGTGAGGAATAATTACCTTGCCAGCTTTGCTTTATCCACATTTCAAATTCAGGGGGGAGATAAAGCCGCGTTCCCAGTGGCTCAGGCGAGGAGCCCATCCAGAGGAGCAGCCAGGCTGGAAGCTCCCGCACCCAGGGGAGGCTGAGGGATGAGAGGCACTGGGGCATCTCCCCCTCCCCGGCTCTCCTTTTTGTCTGGGGGGCTGTCTTTGGGTTCAGATGGTGCCATTCCCCCCAAAGCCTGGCACCGGGCATCGTGCCCGGCCTGGGGACACCACCCCGAGGTGAGCTCCGGGCCAATTTATTTCGCTCATCCTGCACATCTTTAATTAAATTACCTCGAACACAAAGGGTTGCCTGACCCTGATTGGGTTAAATGAGCCCGTCTCCATGGCAACCGGCTCCTCGGAAGGGCTGGTACCTCCTGCCTCTCCTCCAAACCCTTCCACATTCCTCAGCTCCCATCCCTCGGTTTAAAGGCGCCAAGTTGGGTTTAGGGAGGAGCTGGGCCTGGATTTGGGGGGAGGCAGCTCTTCTGCAGATGCTGGGACCTCTGGAGATGCTGCAGCAATGTCAGGGTCTGATTCCTCCCGTGCTTCCCATTCCTATCCTTTTTCTGTGGGGATCAACTCTTGCAGGGCATTGCTCTGTGGGATTCCTCCTGCAGGAGAAGGAAAACCAAAAAGCCATTTAGAACTCTGAGCAGGAACGGTCCAGCTGCTCCCAGGCGGCATAAATAAAGTAAATAAACAGCAGGAGTGGCCTCTGGTTGCTCGTGCTGTGGGGTGGGAATGTAAAGCTCTGAGCCAAGGGCTGGAAGCACAAAATGTGAAAATGCCACCCAGAAAAAGAGCCTGGAGATGGGACAGGAGAGGGGAGGGACAACTCCAGGCACCAGACAGGCTGGAGGTCACCTGGGGGTCTCACCGAGCTGTCCCGGAGTCAGCCCTGGGGGCCAGGGGACAGTGGGGGGCATCAGGAAGAGCATTCCCAGCAGGTCAGGCAGTGACCCTGCCCCTCTGCCCAGCCCTGGGGGCACAGCTGGAGTGACCCTGCCCCTCTGCCCAGCCCTGAGGGCACAGCTGGAGTGACCCTGCCCCTCTGCCCAGCCCTGGGGGCACAGCTGGAGTGACCCTGCCCCTCTGCCCAGCCCTGGGGCACAGCTGGAGTGCTGTGTCCAGCTCTGGCATCCTCAGCACAGGAGGGACACGGAGCTCCTGCAGTGAGTCCAGAGAGGTGCCAAAGGTGCTGAAGGGCCTGCAGAGATCCCTGCTGAGGAAAGGCTGAGGGAGCTGGGGCTGCTCAGCCTCCAGAGGAGCCCCAGCTGAGAGGGGCCCTCAGGCCTNTCCCTGCGTGTCCCTGTGTGTCCCTGTGTGTCCCTGTGTGTCCCTGGCTGTCCCTGCGTGTCCCTGTGTGTCCCTGTGTGTCCCTGTGTGTCCCTGGCTGCAGGGAGGCTCAGAGCAGGCCCAGGCTCTGCTGCAGGGCCCAGCAATGGCACAGAGGAACGGCAGGGACTGAGCCCAGGGAGTTCCCCTGCACAGGAGGCACAACTTCGTCCCTGGGCAGTGCCCAGCCCTGAGCAGAGAGCAGAGAGGGCTGGAGTCTCCTCGCTGGGGATATCCCAGACCCATCTGGGCACAGTCCTGTGCCCTGTGCTCTGGGATGGCCCTGCCTGAGCTGGGAGCAGGTCACCCACAGTGAAACCTGTCCAGTGAAAACAAATAAAAAGGTAAACCCCCTCATATCAGAGCAGCTACAAACAGGATTTGGATTGGAAATTAAAGGAGGCAAAGGTTGGGCAGATCCTTGACTCCCTGGACCCAGCAATGAATGTGAGTGGGAAAATATTTAATATAACAGACAGAGACTTCCTAAGGCTCGGCGATGAAAGATTTTTAAGCAATTTCCAGCTGAAACCCTGATTCAGACATTTAACAAGGAGGGGAATCTATCAGGCCAACTTCTCTTGAAGGAAGCGATGCCTCTGCTATCTTTTCTGCATCTTTAAATTACATTTGGGAATGGAGTTCATTCAAGATTCATTTAAGCTCCTTCAAAGCCCACTTTAGGATGACACGACCTGCACCCATTTCCTCCCCTGACAGCACAGGCAGCTTTGGGTGCCTGGTGGCTGCGTTTGAAGCATCTCTAAACAGTCAATTGAATCCCTCCCCGGGGTGTCTCTCTAAAATAACTGCTGCAGATGAGCCATGATAAATGTCTGATTTAAGAGGGACTTGGGAAGCTCCTCCTGGTCTGGATTATGGAGCCAGTCCCAGGACGGGGATGAAAATTGGTCGGGTTTAAAATGAGAAATTTAGGGGCAAAATGAAGTGTGAATGCTCGGTCCTGGCATCATGCAGGTGATATCAGAACATCTTTCTCAGCTTCATCGTGGGTCTCAGATGAGCCAATTTGTAATTAAATGTTCATTAGGCTTCGGCAGGTCCATCCTGCCCTCCCTCACAGGCTTTGGAACACGGACAGGGTTTGAGGAGCTGCTCACAAGATATCACCAAAAAAAAAGCTGTGACCACACGGAAAACATGAACCACACAGAGAAGGGACTCAGTGTTGCCCCTGGAAGTGCCCAAGGCCAGGCTGGGTGAGCAAAAAGTCCTGAGAGTGGCGCTTTTGAGGGAAACAAAACATTGAAATATTGAGATTGGAAAGTGTCAGGGGTTGGAAGGGACTTCTTTCCAACACCTAAATGGGCTCCAGGAGAGCTGGAGAGGGACTGGGGACAAGGGTCTGGAGTGATGGGACAAAGGGGAGTGATTTTAAGCTGGAGGAGGGAGGTGTAGATGAAATATTGGGGAGAATATTGGGGAGGTTTAGATGAAATGTTGGGGAGAAATTCCCCCCTGGGAGGGCGGGGAGGCCCTGGCACAGGTGCCCAGAGAAGCTGTGGCTGCCCCTGGATCCCTGGCAATGCCCAAGGCCAGGCTGGACAGGGCTTGGAGCAGCCTGGGACAGTGGAAATGTCCCTGCCCATGGAATGGGATGAGCTTTAGGGTCCCTCCCAACCCAACAATTGTGGGATTGCACCTCTCACCCTGCTGAGGACACCTGGAGTGCTGCTGGAGGGCTCAGCAAGGCCCCATCCACCAGCCCCAGGGCATCCAGGGTGTAAATCACGGCACAGTCTCCGTGCCAGGACTTTGGCCATTTTATGTCATTATTTTCCAGAGGAAAGACAGGCCCCTCTCTCTTTCCCCTGAGCCAGGGCAGGCTGCAGCTGCCTCATTTCCCCTGGATGGATGGAGCCATTGAAGGAGCTGTAGGGCAGCAGAGGTCCCCGATAAATCCAGCCTCATCTGCACCACGTGGCGAAACTCCACAAAGGCTGAACGCTCCACGGCTCATCTGCGGTGATGGAGGCACTGTCCTTCAACAGGCACCGTGCAGCCCCTGCTCTGCCCGCGATTGCAGCCCAGAATGACAAAAGCTTTAGTGGGATTTGATGAATTTCCATGAGGCCTGAGCTCTCCTGGCTGAGCCCCCGCTGGCTCTCGGGGGAATCGGACACGAGGAATCGCCAGGAGGTGAACTCATTTCTGGTGGGGGACCTTGGGGACACCTCCAGCTCCGACTCTCACGCTCCAGCCCCTCTCAAATCCCCCTCGTGCCACCTTTGTGCCCGAGGAAAAGCACGGAGTAGCTTCTGCTCATTGTTCTGATGGTCAGGGGGGTCTGGGAATGACCACCCAGGGCAGAGAGAGGGCCTGGGGAGGGGGGAGGGGAGGGACCCCCTTCCCTCGGTTGTTCCCTGCTCCTGAGCAAGGCTGGGGAGGAATCTCAGGAAGGGCCTGGAGCAGCAGATCTCTTTTGGAGACTCATGGTGGGGGTTGGAATGGGATCATCCTTAAGGTCCCTTCTGACTCAAACCATTCCATGATTCCCCCTGCAGGAGAAGGGGAGGGTGGGGGCACAGAGGGGCTGAGAAGTGGGAACAGGGGAAAGGAGGAAAAGCCCACGAGAGCATGGGAGGAGCAGGAGGCAACGGAGGAGGACAGAGGAAATTGGGAGAACCTGGCAAAAGGGAGGTGAGAAATCAGGGAAGTGCCTGGGAAAGTGAGGAGAAAGGCTGGCAGGGAGCAGAGCAGCAGGAAGAGCTGGAGGCTGCAATTGATTCTCACCTTCCGGAGGTGTCCAGGGTGCCGGGGGAGGTCACCCCAGGCTGGGGCAGGGGACACCTGCACCCCCTGTGGGAGGGGTGGAGATGGAGGGGTGGGGAGGCGTCACTCCTGTCCCCTGGGAGAGGTGCCAGGGGCAGGGACACCTCCCACCATCCCAGGCTGCTCCAAGCCCCAATGTCCAGCCTGGCCTTGGGCACTGCCAGGGATCCAGGGGCAGCCACAGCTGCTCTGGGCACCTGTGTCAGGAATTCTGACACAGTTCCTCCCCACCCTCACAGGGAGGAATTCCTTCCCAATATCCATTCTAAACCTATTCATTTTCAGCTTAAAGCCCTTCCCCCTTGTCCTGTCCCTCCATCCCTAGTCCACAGTCCCTCTCCAGCTCTCCCGGAGCCCCTTCAGGCCCTGGCAGGGGCTCTGAGCTCTCCCTGGAGCCTTCTCCTCCCCAGGTGAACATTCCCAGCTCTCCCAGAGGGGCTCCAGCCCTAGAGCAGCTCCGTGACCCCTCTGGGCTCATTCCAACACATCCAGGTCTGTTTAGTGCTGAGGGCCCCAGAGCTGGACACACAATTCCAGGTGGGGTCTCACGAGAGCAAAGCAGAGGGGAGGAATCACCTCACCTGCTCCACACACCCAGTGCCACCCTGGGCCACCTGCACCTGCTGGGCACAGAATTGTCACCCTCTCCCTGCTCCCAGGGCCAGCCCTGGGCACTTGGGATGCTCTTCCCACCTGTTCCTGACAGGACATCCCAGCCTTTGCTCACCAACCAGACAGGCCTTAGGAGGGGACGTGCAAAAGCAGTGACAAGAGGGAAACGTGAGAGGAAAAAATGGAAGAAATATAAGGGGAGGGAAGGAGCAGTGATGTGACAGAGTGGTATCTTAGGTTACATCAAAGGTGTAACCAAAAGTCTATATTCTATCACCATCTCCATAAGCTGTTAAGAACAGATGGGGCAGTGCTCTTTGTGCTCAGCATGACCCAGCCCTGCTAACACCATCAGGGCTATCACTGAGAATGGACCATCGAAGTGTCCATGAATGACCCAGCCCTGCTAACACCATCGGGGCTGTCTCTGCTCATGGCCATCAACGGAGTGACCCGTAAGATTCCATCAGCCATTGTGAGGTGCCCTGCCCAGAGGGGAGGAGTTGAACATTCCTACCTGCATGTAAGAGAGAGACTCTGGAACACCGGGGTACCTTTCCCACTGATTCCCAGAGGAGAAGAGCTCAGGAGCCACCGCTGGACCTGCCGAGACCAACGAGACCTTTCCACAAGATCAGCACTTCAACAAGAGCACATCCATCACTCCAACGGGACTGCAGCCACCATTGAACTGCACTGCCAGCACCGCCCGAACAGGGTGCAGGTTGTATTCTGACTTTGTCTGTTTAAACCGTTGTTTCTGTATTATTGCCTTATTCTAAATATTAGTGAAGAACTGTTATTCCTTTTTTCCCATATCCTTTGCTTGAGAGCCCCTTGATTTCAAAGTTATAATAATTCAGAAGGAAAAGGGGACATATTCCCTATACCAAGGGAGGTTCCTTGGCAGACACCTGTCTCTCAAACCTAGACAAGCAGGAATGGAGATTTGGGAGCTGTCAGTGCAGGGAGATCCTGTCCATGCAGCAGCTCCTGACAGGAAAGAGCACCAGAGGCACAACAGGGGAGCACCAGCAAAGGGCGATTTCCCTTAGTTCTGAGTTTCCACCTCCCACCTCTGATCCGAGCCCGGCCTTTGTTGGGCCACAGCACTTCAAATGCAGAATTCCCTCTGTTCAAACTTCCAACGGGTGTGGAACAGAGCTTTCATCCTCCTCTCCTCCTGCCTCAGCAGAGCACAGCAGGAGGACACACAGAGGTCCTGCCTGGATGTTCCCCCTACCTCACAGAGTCACAGAATCAATTACAGAATGACAGAATCACAGAATGACAGAATCAATCACAGAATCCCAGAATCAATCACAGAATCCATCACAGAATCACAGAATCAATCACAGAATCCATCACAGAATGAATCACAGAATCACAGAATCCATCACAGAACCTATAACAGAATCACAGAATCAATCACAGAATCCATCACAGAATCAATCAGAGAGTCACAGAATCAATCACAGAATCCCAGAATCAATCACAGAATCCATCACAGAATCACAGAATCAATCACAGAATCCATCACAGAATCACAGAATCAGTCACAGAATCAATCACAGAATCAATCACAGAATCCATCACAGAATCACAGAATCAGTCACAGAATCAATCACAGAATCAATCACAGAATTACAGAATCAGTCACAGAATCAATCACAAAATCACAGAATCAATCCCAGAATCAATCCCAGAATCAATCCCAGAATCAATCACAGAATCAATCACAGAATCACAGAATCAATCACAAATTCACAGAATCAATCACAGAATCAATCACAGATTCAATCACAGAATCAGTCACAGAATCAATCACAGATTCAATCTCAGAATCACAGAATTAGGTTGGAAAAGACCTTTGAGATCCTCAGGCCCAAGCCATGACCTGACACCACAGTGTCACCCAGACCATGGCATCGAGTGCCACGCCCAGCCTGTTCTGAGACCTGGGGCACCACCGTCACTCACATGTCGGCTCTGTCACTTTGGGGTGGCCTCATGTGGCAACAGTGGTGGCACCGCATTGTTTTTGTCACTGTGACCTGTGGGCCCAGGTGAGCCCAGGTGAGCCCAGGTGAGCCCAGGTGAGCCCAGGCGTGCCCAGGTGGGCAGGAGGCCGATGGCACCCAGACTGTCCCAGCCCCAGTGCCCAGCGGGACCAGGGCAGTGCCCATGCCCTGTGCTGGCCCTGCTGAGGCACCTCAAATCCTGGGGGCAGTTTTGGGCCCCTCATGGCAAGAAAGAGATGGAGGGGCTGGGGAATGTCCGGAGAAGGGAATGGAGCTTTGGAGAGGCTGGAGAATCCTGGGGGAGCTGGGGGGGCTCAGCCTGGAGCAAAGGAGGCTCAGGGGGGACCTTGTGGCTCTGCACAGCTCCTGACAGGAGGGGACAGCCGGGGGGGTCGGGCTGTGCTCGCAGGGAACAGCGACAGGAGGAGAGGGAACAGCCTCAGGCTGGGCCAGGGGAGGAAGTTTAAATTGAATGTCAGGAAAAATCTCTTCCTGGGAAGGGTTTTCAGGCCTTGGCAGGTGCTGCCCAGGGCAGTGGTGGAGTCCCCATCCCTGGAAGCATTCAGGAAACCTGGGGATGTGGCACTTGGGGACAGCATTCAATGGTGCTCACTGGGCTGAGGGTTGGCCCGGATGATCTTAAAGGCTTTTCCAGCTTTAATAATTCCATGATTTCACAGTTCAGGAGGCTCTTGTGAGCTCTGGGTCTGTGCACAGCCCTGAGCCAGGGGAACCACCAACGCCTGTGGGGCTTGGATTGCCCTCATCATGGAAAAACAGCCCCGGGGCCACTTCCCAGCCCTGCTGTGGGGCTGACACCTGAACTAATTCAATGCTCTCATCTTCTTGGCCATGGGTTGTGATCCCCTGGGGACCTCCTGACCCCAGACAAAACCCCAAAAATGCCTCACAGCTTTGCCATGGGGAGTTTTTGGGGTTTGTGGTATTTTCAGCGTGGCAGAGTCAGGGGTGAGTGATATCAGCCTGCCCACCCCTGCCCCTCTTCCCACCGGAGGCTGAACACCATCCCTGCTCCTTCCCAGCACCGTCAGCCAGGAGAAAACTCTCCCTGCCATCCCAGGGGAAGATGCCCTGACATCCCTTCATTTTCGTATTGCGTGTGTACATCCTCATTTCAATTAATTATTGCAGACCGGGATAATTAGAAGCCTCTGGCCATGGCCTCCTGCAGCAGAGCTGTTCCGAGCGTTCCTGAGGGAGCCTGTGGATTCCTGCTACTCCTGTTCCTCCTGGCGGAGCAGCCGCAGCGCTGTCACAGAGCTGAAGCGCTGCTGGCCCTGAACTTCACCTCGGAACAACATCAGGAGACCTCGGCAAGCGCTGTCGCCTTGGGCTGGATCTTGTTCCTCTCTGTGGCTTCTGAGGCAGTGGCAGGGGAGGTGATTTGTCACAGCCGTGTCACCGACTCCGTGTCACAGGAGAAACGCGGCTGGGGAGGTCTGGCCCGGTGGCCAGAGGGATGGAGCCGCTGTTGGAAAATATAGCAGTTAAAAAATTTTGTATCACTTTAGCCAAAGGCTTTGTTTGTCTGTACCCCGGGAAAAGGAATTTTAAGTTTCTTTTCAGGACATCATTCTGCCAGGTGAGGTCTGATGAACTCAACATATCTACAGACTGGAGTAACCCAAAAGATACCCAGAAAGATAAAAACCATCCACGGAACATGAACAGAACATTGGTGGCCATCTCCAAACATCCACCCCAGAGCTGCCTCTGACAGACCTGGAGACATCTCACCCAGAAAGGACTGATTAGAAAATTGTAAAATGAAGATCAAATTTACATCGGAGGTGATTTTCCAATAGAAAACTGAACACTGAGGGTTGCTCAGCTCTGAACCAATGAACTTTGAAACAATGCATCTCTATGGGTTTTGACTGTATAAAATTTGGGGAAAAATCCTGTAAAATGGTGTGTCATGGAATGATTCTCTCTGCACACCTGGGCTGTGTGTGGATGAGATTTCTGTGGCACACCCTGGCCAGGACAACATCCTGGCCAGGTAATAAAGTAATGCCTTGACCCTCGAACATTAAAAATGTTGTTGGAGGGTTTTTGGTTTTCCCACAGTTTTGGTGACATCGCAGCTCCAGGGAGTTACGGAGGCATCAGGAATCGCTCTCGGAGCCATATCTCAGGGGGTCTCAGGTGTTCTGTCACCCTGCCCGGCCTCGGTGCTGGCACCGCTGCGAGAAGGAATCGTGGATCCCTGAAGGCAGCAAAATGTTCTGTCCTTGGGGATCTCCTGAGGGAGGTGAAATGAGAGCTTGAATGCACAAATAAGGGACTCGGTGTCCTCTGAAAGTCAGGGAATCACGGAATGGCTTGGGCTGGGAGGGAGCTGAAGATCATGGAGTTCATGGCAGGGACATCTTCCACTATCCCACGGTGTTCCAGCCTGGCCTCAGACACTGCCAGGGATGGGGCAGCCATGGAATAACCTGTGCCAGGCCTCCCCACCCTCCCAGGCATCAGGAAAAATTAACCCACAAACACCAGAGGTTTATGTCCAAAAAAGGAAACAGAGGAGTCCTGTAACTTTATTCATCAATAAAGGGAGAGCTCATGGGCATTTCCCGTGGGGTCTCTCAGATTGCTAGAGGACGCAGCCTCTTTTTATCCTAATTTCCCGGCCGCATTTCCCTCTCCCTTTCCCCATAGGCTGAGGTACTCGAGAGGTACACACTTCCCGGAACGCCTAAAGCAGACACAGTAATATACATTTCTCCTAAATGTACACACCGTACTATACATCTCTCCTAATGCAGACACTCTCAATCCACACCCCCTTTTCTTCTTTTTCTTATGTCTCTGTTCCTGTAGTTTATTACCACAGCCTCGGGCGAGTCAATCAGTGGAATTCCTATGGAAATCCTTCCCATTGATTCTTCCATCTCTCAGTATCGGCCTTATCTCACCTCAGTTTTTTGCAAAGACACTCCCTTATTCCTTTTGCAGGGAACAATTCCTTCCCAATATCTCACACATCCCTCTGGCCATGGGAAGCCATTCCCTGTGCCCTCTTGATTTGCCCCAAGCAGGTCCAGAGACACTTCAGAGACAAAGTCAGAGAATATATTTGCTTTTTTTGGGGCGCCGGGTGTGGGGATTCACTCCTCCAAACGCACACACCTTGGCACTTCTAACACACAATATTATGGGTAACATTCATGAATATTCATCACATTCCCCAGGATAGCAGCGGTTATACAAATTATTTCTCGAAGTCATTAATATCATTAGCAGTGTGCCACACATGTCCTGGTGGTCTTTGGGGGTCTGTAGTCTTCATCACAGTGCACTTTTCACCTTTCTCTCTGGAGCATGGGCAGTCCTTGGTGGGTGATTCAGGGTTTCTGTGCTGGCCTCAAACAGATTCTTGTCCCTCTTATCTTGACAAGATAAAGGGAATCCTGTTTTTCTCTTTAGAATTCACATATTCTGTCTCTCAATAGTTAACTTGAGTTACTATTGACCACTCCTTTCTCACCGTCCCTCAATTCCAGGCATCGCCTTCGCCATCCCACAGCTTCTCCTCGTCCAAAAGAGCTGCGGGGACCTCCCCAAAACGAGACCCTTTGCATATTTGCTAATTACGGAGCGTCATTAGCATTGTGGTGGAGTTGGATCCCTCAAAGCCATGGCTGAGGCCTCAGCCCGAGGATTAAGAGCTCCTAATTAGAGCAGGGCAGCGTTGATGAGCGCAGGCTGATCCGGGCAGGGATGGCTCCCAGGTGTGGTGGGGCTGCCCAAGGTGATGGAACGTGAGGAGACGGGGGTTTGTGGGGGTTTTGTGAGGTTTGTGTGGGGTTTATGGTGGTTTATGTTGGGTTTGTGTGAGGTTTGTGGGGTTTGTGTGGGTTTATGTCTGGTTCATGTCTGGTTTGTGTGAGTTTTTGTGATCTTTGTGAGGTTTGTGGGGCTTTATACTGGGTTTGTGAGAGTTTTTGTGAGGTTTGTGGGGTTTATGGGGGTTTAGGTGGGTTTATATCAGGTTTGTGTGGGTTTATATCGGGTCTGTGTGGCTTTTTGTGAGGTTTGTGGGGTCTGTGCGTTTATGTCTGGTTCATGTGGGGTTTGTGTGGGTTTTTGTGAGGTTTTTGTGGGGTTTATGGGGGTTTGTGTGAGGCTTATATCAGGTTTGTGTGAGGTTTATATCGGGTTTGTGTAGGTTTATGTCAGGCTCCTGTGGGGCTTATGGGGGTTTCTGTGAGTTTATGGGGGTTCACATGGGTTTCTGTCCGCACTCACCATTGTCCCCTGAAGAGACACCTCCATCCCTGCCCTGACCCCTGTGCCAGCCAGCAGGGATGTGCAGGGGGGGCTGAGTCCTTCCAGCCCCGCGTGAAGCCATGAAGGGACCCCAGTGCTGGGGCCACCTCCCCTCTGTCCAGTGTCACCTGCCCAGTGTCACCTCCCCCTCTGTCCAGTGTCACCTGTCCAGTGTCACCCCCCTCTGTCCAGTGTCACCTGTCCAGTGTCACCCCCCTCTGTCCAGTGTC
>VZRL01003990.1:110039-125403 GCA_013397895.1 Origma solitaria | reverse complement strand
CCCCCTGCCCTCAGCAGTGGCCTCGGGCTCCCACGGGCTGTCAGCACTGACGGGGGTCACCCTGAGGGGCAAAACTCCACCAGAACACAGCCCTGGAGCTGCGCTGGCTGCCAGCCCCGGGTGGCTGGAAGTGCAGAGAGCAGCCTGTCAGGAGGTGACAGGGAAGGGAAGGCAGCCAGGGCAGCGTGGAGAGCGCATGAGGAGCGGAGGGCAGGATTTGGATGCTGGCAGAGAGCTGCACCTTCGCCATGGGCTGAGGCTGCTGAGCGCAGAACAGCCCCGCTGGGAGCAGGGCTGGGACTTGGCTGTCTCTGACATCGCATCGTGACCCTGGGGACTCCTCGTGACTTCTGGAACTCCCCTGAAAATGGAGATGTCTGGCCTCGGGTGTCCCCGGGCACATGAGATGTGACAGGCCGTGTCCTCCTGCCGTCCTGCTCCGAGGGACAGCCGGCAGCGCTCGCGGGTGCCACTTGTCACCGAGGCGGTGCCACACGGTCCAGAGCACACGAGCAGGAGCCTCCCCAGCTGGGAGGACACACTTTAGAGACACAGCTCCGCAGGGAATGTGCTGCTGCCTGGGGCCTGGGGGAGCACAGGAGCAGCAGTGCCCACACCTACGACAAGTGAGCCCAGGGACAGGAACTCCTGAGCTCTGCAGCAGGGCTGGAGCAGGGCTGAGGGCTATCCCTGAGGATGTCCCATCCTGTTGGATTTCTGGGCCGGCAGCAGGTCCCAGCTGTGCCCCACATGTGCTCCTGGGCAGAGGCTGAACTCCCAAAATCTAGGCCCTGCATCTGTGCCCTAAGAGCTGTGAGATCCCAAAATCCAGGCCCTGCATCCATACCCCCAGAGCTGTGAGATCCCAAAATCCAGGCACTGCATCCGTGCCCCCAGAGCTGTGAGATCCCAAAATCCAGGCCCTGTATCCGTACCCTAACAGCTGTGAGATCCCAAAATCCAGGCCCTGCATCCACGCCCCGAGAGGTGTGAGATCCCAAAATCCAGGCCCTGCATCCATGCCCCGAGAGGTGTGAGATCCCAAAATCCAGGCACTGCATCCATGCCCCGAGAGGTGTGAGATCCCAAAATCCAGGCTCTGCACCCATGTCCCCAGAGCTGTGAGATCCCAAAATCCAGGCACTGCATCCGTGCCCCCAGAGCTGTGAGATCCCAAAATCCAGGCACGGCAGCCGTGCCCCAAGAGCTGTGAGATCCCAGTGTTTGCAGGCAGCCCCTGCTCTCCTGTGCTGCTCTGGGCTTTCCCTGACAGCCTCCCGGCCCTTTGTTTCTGTTTTTGTCTGAGCTTTCCTATGCGAGTGTTTGAGCTTGTTTATCTGTTTCAGCTGAAAAACTCCACAAGCCCCAGCAAAATGCTAATAAGAAGCATTAGCTGCAGTTAATTGAACTGCTTCTGTGATACTCATAATTATCTCCTGGTACAGCACCTACCCTGAGAACAGCAGGATGGATGCCAGAGATAATCAGATAGAAGATCTGGGAAAAACATTTAATTTTCTTATCCAAATTAAGATTTTTTCTTGGATTGATTACCTCACTAAATATTTGCTGTTGAGAGCAAACCAGGCTGGTGCTGGTGGGGACTGCAAAGGGAATGATGGGTGCTCAATTATTTACAGCCTTGCTTGGCTGGCTGAGTGTGCGCCAGGAATGCAAAGGGAGCTGTCGCCAGGAATCTCGACGGAGATTTTTCACTGGGAGTAAAACGCAGCCAGCGACGAGGGGGAACGTTCTCCCCAGTCAAAATGCTGCAACCTGCCCGGTGATAAATTGAGCTGTCAGCAAGGCTTGATGATCACATCCAGAGCACCCCAGCCTTCCCCCAAACTCCCTGACTTTGCAGACCGGGAGCAAATATTGGCTTGGCGCAAAGCTCGGGGGTCAGCAGGTGAGAGTGCTTGCAGTGCCTTTAGAAATCTCATTATTAAATGCAGCAACTTTGTCCCAGCCTGGCTCATGTTCCCTTCACTGGTTCATCCCTGCGTGGGGTTGGACATCCCCCACGCTCAGCAGGTGGGAGCTGTCACACCTTGTCCTGATCCTCCACGGATCTCCGGAACTCAGAGCCAGCTCAGAAGCACTAAAAGCAGATTTATCAGCCGTGCAAATTGTCACCACACCTCAGGAGTGCGGTCCAGGAGAAATGGAGCCACAACAGGTTTGCAAGGGAAGCAAAATTCGTGGATTCTTCAAAACAGGAGAAGGGGAATTTGGCAGCAGTGGCTATTAATAGGCTCTGAAATATGGGTTGCTGTTTAGGAAGCTCAAATATCAGTGAAAAGCTGTGCAGCCAAGGAGAACTGGCAGTGCCAAGAGTTTTATACACACACACACACACAAACATACATATACATAGATATGTATGAAAAAAAGGAGAGAAATCCTTGTGGTGGCATTGCAAATCTCACTGACTGCAGATGCTAAACCTGTCATTAAAGAACTGGAAAAGCTTAGACAGGTTGAAGTTGTAGAATCAAAGAATCCCAGACTGATTTGGGTTGGAAGGGATCTTAAAGCTCATCTCATTCCACCCCTGCCATGGGCAGGGAGATTTCCACTGTCCCAGGCTGCTCCAAGCCCTGTCCAGCCTGGCCTGGGACACTCCCAGGGATCCAGGGGCAGCCACAGATTCTCCGGGCACCTGTGCCAGGGCCTGCCCACCCACCCAGGAATTTCTCCCCAATATCCCTTCTAAACCCACTCTTTGTCAGTCTGAATCCATTCCCCCCTTGTCCTGTCAGTGACTTCAGGAGAAGCAGGGTGACACCACCTTCCATTCCCTGCAGAACAGGAGCCACACGAACCCCACGCTGGGGATTGGGGCGGCCATGGGGAGACCCTTCCCTTCCCACAGAGCTGGGGCTGCCCAGGCCTGTCCAGAGCTGCTGGGCAGGACAATCCCTGAGGTTTTGGGCTCCGTGCTGGTGTCTGGCTGCTCTGGCCTGTGCCAGTCCCAGCTGCAGAGCCAAGCATGGATCTGGATGTGCTGCTGAGACCAAAGGGCCCCATCCCTGCTCCTCCCTGCTGCTGCAGCCCAGCCTCGTGTTTATTCATCCTATTAGGGTGTTTCTGTTCCTCCAATTTCAGCATTAACCAGGCGAGATGACAAAAAGCACCTGCTAATATTAAGCATATAATTATGACAAGGATACGATTGGAGTTCAGCTTCCCTTGCTGCTGTGAGGTGGTGCTGGTGAGTTTGAGAAACGGAACTGTGTCGGACCTTAAGCTTCTTTTAGGCCTTGTTTGAAGTTCCTGGAGGGATCTGTGTGTGTTTATTTGTATTTTCCACTAATGGGGGCTTTTATCCTGATCAGCCGGAGGGAAGAACAGTGGGAGCCTGGCGGGGCTGGCTGTGCTGGTGGCCGTTCTGCCTGTGCTGATTATCGTGGCTCTGTGTGAGTTTTTGTGTGTTGGCAACACAGGCTCAGCCTGTCCCCAGCACAGCCTGGCCTCTGCAGGATGCACAAATCCAAACCCACATTCCCATTCCCCCTGGATGCTCGTGCTGCACTTGGGGAATCCAAGAGACAGCGAGGAGCAAAGGCTCAGGTGGCTCCACCTCCTCCGAAGCCTCAGGAAATTCATGTTTCTTGTGGATGAGATTTGCCTGCCCTGCAGGCCTGTCCCTGGGCCAGCCTGCCCTTGGAAATCTTCCATAACTGCCCCAGAAGGGACTCAGAGATGCCCTCTGTGACCTCCTGTCACTGCAGGGCTGAGCTCTGTGGGCAGGAGCCCCTTCCCCTCTGCTGAGCCATTCCTGGCCTGGTCCGGGTCCCTGGCTGAGGAGCAGAGCCTCATCCTCTGGGGTCCCGAATATCCCAGGCCATCCCCTCCAAAATCCCAGCTCCAGAGCCCAAAGGCTGCTCAGGGCCCTGCCTTTCCCACAGCCCACTGCGAGCAGCTCACAGGGGACTCTCCATCCACGATTTGGAACAATCCCTTCATTTTGGCTGAAGGAACAGCCCAGCGAGGCCCGTGGTAAACTGGCCCCATGGGCCTTGTGACAACCCTCTTTTATTTTCCCAAACTTCCCTCTCTTTGGCTTGCCCTGGACCTTTTATTTCCTGCTCTCCCTGGCGCTTTGGTTGGGATGAGAAGCACGGAGCAACAGTGGCACCGAGTGGGCGTGTTGGACAGAACAACCAGTGCACGGCTTGAGGGGAAACTGGACAGAAAATTAATGTGGAAATTCATTAAAGACTTGTCATAAAGCTCTTTATGGCCAGGGCGTTCCTGTACTGGTGGAAATCCAGCCCTGAAATCCACCAGGGAAATTTTCCACCCCTGGTGGAAATCAGCCCTGAACAGCATTTTGGGTTGTGTATCTTTAAAGACTTTTCGAACGTGGTTCAGGTGAAGCTGGAAAGGGGTGGTGAAAGAGCAGTTCAGCCTCTCCTGTCCCAGTGCCACCTGCAGGGACCCCTCCTGCCACCCAGAGCCGCAGGGAGTGTGCCCCTGGCAGAGGGACAGCCAGCACCCAGCCGGGCTCCTGTGGGCATCTGCCCACCCATGAGTCCCACCAGGCTCTGGCCCTACAAACCATCCACGAGAGATTTTGGGAGCAGCCCATTCTTTCTCCTGACGTTGGTGCCCTCCGAACTCATTCCATTTCCCATCCCTGGCGTCCCACCTTCTGCGGGTGAGAGGAGAAAACAATTCTGCTCCTGCTCAGCACCAGTGGAGTTGTAACTGAGAGAGAGGGAAACCCGGAGTTAATCACCTTCGTAAACAAACTCACACCTGGATGCAAATTATTCCCAGCTAGTTAGCAATTATAAAGTCAATTTTTCTGTGAGAGGTGTGGTATGGGCACATACCACAGAAATGGAAAGCTTTGCTTTTCGGTATCTCAGGAATAAGTGAAATTTCCGTGCTCTCCCCATTCTGCTGGTCAGGTGTTTATGATGCTGGGCAGGCACTGCTGATGTCTCAGATGTGACTGATCTGGGGGTGCTGACAAAAACCAGTTTGGCCTTAAAAGCATCTTTGACAATTTTTTTTTTTTTTTTTTTTTTTTTTTTCAGAAAAATGACAATTCTTCATCTTCACCATCCCCTGGTGCAAGGGAATCATGCAAAGCAGAAACTCCTGCACCTTCCTCAGGAATTTATTAGATACTGGGAAGAAATTGTTCCCCGGGAGGGTGGAGAGCCCTGGCACATGTGCCCAGAGAAGCTGTGGCTGCCCCTGGATCCCTGGCAGTGCCCAAGGCCAGGCTGGACAGGGTTTGGAGCAACCTGGGACAGTGGGAATGTCCCTGCCCATGGCAGGGGTGGGATGGGATCTTCAAGGTCCCTTTAACCCAAACCACTCCAGGATTGTACGGAATGCTGCAATATCCATCAATTAAAGCACAACCAGAACCATAAATTAGCACACGAGCCCAGCCCAGGGCTGCGGCTGAGGCTGTTCCTTGTGTGCTTTACTTCCTGCTCACCCCCAGTTCTCGTTCCACCGAACCTCGGTGGTTCTGGTGGATCCCAATGGATCCCAGCAGATCCCAGAGGGTTCCATCAACACCAGGAGATCCAAATGGATCCCAGGAGGTCGCAGTGGGTCCTAGTGAGTCCCAGCAGATACCAGTGGGCCCCAGGATGTCCCAATAGATCCCAGGGAGCCCCAGAAGATCCCAGCAGGTCCAGTGAGTTCTGGCAGATCCTGGCAGGTCCCTGTGGATCCAAGCAGATCCCAGTGGGTTCTGGCAGATCCTGGCAGGTACCAGTGGATCCCAGTGGGTCCCAGCAGATCCCAGTGAGTTCTAGCAGATCCCAGTGACTTCTGGCAGATCCTGGCAGGTACCAGCAGGTCCCAGAGGATCCCAGCAGATCCCCAATGGCCCCAGTGAGTCCCAGTGGATCCCAGCAGATCCCAGAGGGTCCCAGCGAATCCCAGCAGGTCCCAGAATATCCCAGCATCTCCCAATGGATCCCAGCACCTTCTAGTGGGTTCCAGCAGATCCCAGTGTGCCCCAATGGATCCCAGCAGGTCCCTGTGGGTCCCAGAGGATCTCAGCATGCCCCAACATATCCCAGTGGATCCCAGTATCTCCCAATGGATCCCAGCAGATCCCAGTGTGAGCCAGAGGATCTCAATGTGCCCCAGCAGATCCCAGAAGATCCCAATAGCTCCTAGCAGATCTCAGCAGATCCCAGTATCTCCTGGTGGATCCCAGCAGATGCCAGCAGGTCCCAATGGTTCCCAGCAGGTCACAGCAGATCCCGGCAGGTCCCAATGGATCGCAGTGGATCCCAACGGGTCCCAGCACACCCCAGCGCATCCCAGCAGGTCCAAATGGATCCCAGTGGGTCCCAGCACATCCCAGCGGGTCCCAATGGATCACAATGGATCCCGGTGGGTCACAGTGGATCACAGTGGATCGCAGCGGGTCACAGTGGATCACAATGGAACCTGGCGGGTCCGCACATATCCCACTGGGTCCCAGCACAGCTCAGCATGTCCCAATGGATCGCAGTGGATCCCAGCGGGTCCCAGCACATCCCAGCAGGTTCGAATGGATCCCAGCGGGTCCCAGTGGATCCCAACTGGTCACAATGGATTGCTGTGGATCCCAGCGGGTCCCAGTGGATCCCAGCAGGTCCAAGTGGATCCCAGCGGGTCCCAGTGGATCCCAGCAGGTCCCGGTGGATCCTAACATGACCCAATGGATCGCAGTGGATCCCAGCAGGTCCCAGTAGATCCCAGCAGGTCCAAATGGATCCCAGTGAGTCCCAACGTGTGCCTATGGATCACAGTGGATCCCAGCGGGTCCCAGTGGATCCCAGCAGGTCCAAATGGATCCCAGTGGGTCCTAGTGGGTCCCAGTGGGTCCCAGTGGGTCCTAGCAGGCCCCAATGTATCACAGTGGATCCCAGCAGGTCCCAGTGGGTCCTAACATGTCCCAATAGATTACAGTGGATCCCAGCGGGTCCCAGTGGATCCCAAGCGGTCACAACGGATCGCAGTGGAAACCAACATGTCCCAATGGATCCCAGCGGGTCCCAGCACATCCCAGCGGGTCCGGGCGCTCCTCAGCCGGGCCAGGGCCCCCGTTCCCCGTTCCCCGTTCCCCGCTCCCCGCTCGGCCCCGCTCCCCTCCGGGCCCCGGCGCGGCCCCATCCCCATGGAAACCCTGCCGGGCCCGGCGGAAAGGGCAGGACGGCGGCGACAAAGAGCGGGGGCGGAAGCGGCGGGAGCGGGACAGGCCCGGGGCCGGCTGGGCCTGCAGCCCCAGAGCTCCGGAACCCTGTCCTGCTTCGGGAAGCAAACACCGGGAAACACCGGGAAACACCGGGAACAAACACCGGGAACAAACACCGGGAACAAACACCGGGAAGCAGCGAGGGAATGACGGAAAGCGCCGGGAGAGCGGCGAGCCCTCCGGGTGAGGCGCGGCCTGCGCGGGACACGGCGTGGGGGGGACGGAAAAACCCCCCGAGTGAGGGGATTTTTTAAAGGAAGACAGGCGAAGGGTGGAATGTTGAGATTAGAAGGTGGCAGGCGTTGGAAGGGACTTTTTCCCAGCGCTTAAAGGCGCTCCAAGAGCGCGCTGGAGAGGGACTTTGGAAAAGGGCATGGAGTGTGGGACAAAGGGGGACGGCTTTCCGCTGAGGGAGGGGAGGTTTGGGTGGGATTTTGGGGAGAAATTCCTCCCCGTGAGGGCCTGGCACAGGTTATTCATGGTTGGCCCATCACTAAAAGTGTCCAAGGCCAGGCTGGACGGGGCTTGGAGCAGCCTGGGACAGTGGAAATGTCCCTGTGGATGATCCCGGATCCCTTCCCACCCAAATCATTCCTTGATTCTGTGATCAGGGCCAGTGTCCGTGTATAATTTTCCAATTTGTGGCTGGGATCCAACCTGCTCCCCAGAAAAGTCAGCCTTTCTCCATTCCTTTTACCCCTGATGGTTTTTTGCTTCAACCTGGGACGCAAAAATATCCCCTGTGCATTTTAATGTCCACAAAAAAGCAAATAAAACAGTTGTAGGTGACACTTGAGCTGCTTTTCAAAGAGTACATGCTGCATTTTAACTGAAAGCACAGAAAAGCAGTAAAAAAGGAGAAAATCAGCCACTTGCTGAGTTGTGTCCTTGCCCAGTAAGTTTCAGCACAGCCACTGTGACCAGTTTAGGAAAAAAGAAGAATATACCTAGAAAATTGTAAGGATTCGGGAAAAAGCCTTCACCATCATACATGTTAGTGGATTTTTGGCCTGCAGTCACACAGCTTTACTCTCTGCTGGTGGCTCTGGCTCTTTAGTGGCTCTTGGAGATGATTTTATTGGGGAATTGGGTGGTTGTACCAATAAAACCTTGTGGTTGTACTTATAGGTGTACCGTAAAACCTTTCTCGTTGGATATCACAAAGCAGTCCCAGCTCTGATAGGGATTTTCTGTCGCTGTTTCTTTCGGTGCAGAAAGGATTTTTGGATCTCCCAGCACTGTGATGCTGCCCCGGAGCAGCTTCTCATGAGGTGGATCTGAAAGCTCAAGTAAAATGTGCTCCGCCAGCCATGGAGCTGCTCAGAGTTTTGTCTTCCCAAAGGCCTTTCCCAGCTGTTTATGAGGTGGTAAATTCTCTGGGTTCACTCTGGGCCACTGCATCCTTGCTCCTGGCTCCTGTTCCTCCTGTCTGCAGCAAATCATTTGAGGCTGGAAGGTGACCGGGGATGAGCTGGGGGATGATTGGCAGCTTTTTCACTCCTGACACACTTCTGTGTGCTGGGGCACATCCCTTCCCTCTCTGTGTCCAAACAGGGACCTTCTCCTGCCTCAGCACATGCTCTTCCCACAGAATGGGATGCCCTGGCCTCCCCCAGCACCAAAAACAGCCTTGTGCTGCTCCCTCCGATCTCTGCTTCCCAAATTTGTCACTCTGGAGGGAGCAGAGGGACAGTCAGGACCTCAGGGAGGACTGCCCGGGTTATTAAAGGTACAAAGACACCTGGCAGGTGCCCCCAGGCCTCCAGAGCTGCGTGTTGGGATGAGGATGAGGCCCTGCTGCTCCTCTGGCACATTCATTTCCTGCAGCTCCTGGTTCTCCCCACACCTTCCCTGTCAGAAATGTGGCATTTTCATCAGCACATTCTCAGACTCCTGATCCTTTCCTGGATATGGTGCAATTAGGGCTGAGTGGAGCTCCGAGCAGGAGGAATGAGGGGTTCTTCAAACCTCTGATTCCAGGGATGTGGCTGCTCATAAAGCCACAGTCGTTCTTCTGACAGTTTTGTGCTATTTAATTAACCATCTCCAGATTATCTGCTTGCTGGTGACTTCAAAGCAGGCACTTTTGAGGTGCAGCCTCCCAAAATCACACTGAAAATTGGTGTCTTCTTCCCTGAGGAGGAGCACACAGTCACAGGCTGTGGGAGTGCAGTCACAGGCTGTGGGAGATTTTTTTTCTTCCTTTAGTGCTTTATAACTTTGTCTAAGATGCTTTCTGTGACATTTTTAAGCACAGCCTTTGGTCACCCTGCGGATGGGTGTTTTCTAGACTTGGAGTTTTCTCCAGGTCCCAACGTGATCGCAGCTGGTTCACAGAGGGATTTATTTCAAGGATTATCAATTTCCTGGGTTATTTTTGCAGCAGGAATGGGTTTTTCTGATAGAAGTTCAACCCCTGCCTTCTTTCCCATCACTGCTGGGTGGATTTTACTTGTCAAGACATCTGTGAAGCTTTCCACGAGTAAAAGGAAAAGCAGATCCTTTGGGTTTGCATTAGGTGTGCTGAGGTTGGCAGTGCTCTGCCTCTTCTCTTCAGCACCACAGGACTTCACAGCCCAGTGTGGGCAAAAATCAGGTCTTTGCCAGCCCAGGAGGGAGGCAGGGATTTGGCACAGAATTGATTCTCTGGGATTTTAGCCATGAGCACAGAGGTGCCCCAGCCTAAGGCAGGAAGGACAGGCTCTGAGGAATGCTGGGATGCAGCAGGAGCTTGTCCTGTGCAGGTGGCACACACGTGGTGTGATCTTCATCGTCCAAACACGGCTGTTTGGGGGGGTTTATCCTTAGGTGGGAGGTTTTATCAACAATTCTGCCAATTGTTGTACGACTGGTTCTGCTGAAGGGTGAATCTCCTCGTGTTTAATTCCTGCTCTGGGCCATTCTCAGCCAGGAGGAGCTGCCTGAGGTTGGATCTTCAGGTCACATTGACCCTGAGGCAAAAGCTCCTTGTGTCAGGGAGTTCCTCTCCTTGGATTGCAGTTCCCATCTCCCCTTTCACGGCAATCCAGGGCGTGTTTGGGAGTGAACAGCAGCCTGAAATTTGTGCTGTTCAGGGATTCCAAATGTGCTTGTTCCCAGCGAGGACTCTGTGACAGAGTTTGATCGGTTGTTAATAGGTCAGTGGCTGTAAATGGACCTTTCCCGTTGTTTTGACATCGTCTTCATTTTTTCCCAACAGAAGAGGCACAATGTTTCTTCATTAAGCCCCTGATTGACAGCTTGCTGAAAGGAAACCCACGGTAGCTGCTTTTCCTTTCATTTCCCTGCTCAGACCTCAGGTTTTCGGCGTTTTTTCACCCCGACACGCAGCTCTCCCCTCACCATTGTCAGCGCCGTGAGCTAAATCCTCTTTCATCTTTATCCCTCGGCTTCTGCAGCGAGGAGGATGCTGTGATGATGATGCTGAGGGAGATGCAGCAATGAACTCTGCTCCAGGATTTAGCTCTGCCCTCAGCCGAGCGCTGGGGATGCTGCGGAAAGGTTGCCAGAGAGGCGGATACCAGCCTGCATCCAGGTTTTTGCTGCATCCCTGCTGCCGAGCGAGATATGGATCATCCCCGGGATTATTCCTGCCGTGTCCCTGTGGAAGGAGGGGATGCTGGAGGTGCTGCCAGCCCAGGGAGGTGGCGGTGGGTGCCGGACCCTGCGGTGCTGTGGATTTTTCAGTTCTGGAGCCGACGCTCCCCTCACGGTGAGGTCTCTGTGGCGCAATGGACGAGCGCGCTGGACTTCTAATCCAGAGGTTCCGGGTTCGAGTCCCGGCAGAGATGATCTCCAGGCAGGTGTCTCTTTTCTTTTAGTGCCATTTCCCTCCCAGGACCCGATCCGTTACATTTATAATGCCCCCGAGGGTTTGCGTGGGGAGGGAATGACTTTTCCGGGCACAGCTGATGGATGGAACATCCCTGTGCTCCCTTCTCTGGGTATTTCTCCTCCATCATCTCCCCCTTCCCTCGTTCCCTTTGGTATCTCCTCCAAGCAGGTGTTTTAACCCCATGTGTCCCCCCACTACTGTCCCATATTCGGTACCTTCTTCCTAGGGGCAGTTCTGTGCTCTCCATAGAGCCCAGCTGGAGGGCAGTGGGTCAGAACCTTCTGGTGGCATTTCCTGGGATAAATGGGGTCATTTTTTCACATGTGTGGCCAAAGGAATGTAGGTCACAGATCTGAATGTCCACCTGGGTAAATCTGGGTAACCCAATGTTCCCCAGCTGCACCGTTGTACTCTGAAATGGTTTTGAACTGCCAGAGGGCAGGGTTAGATGGGATATTGGGAAGAAATTCCTCCCTGTGAGGGTGGGGAGGCCCTGGCACAGGTTATTCCATGGCTGCGCCATCCCTGGAAGTGTCCAAGGCCAAGTTGGACAGGGCTTGGAGCCACCTGGGACAGTGGGAGGTGTCCCTGCCCGTGGCCTGGGTGGGACAGAACAAGCTTCAAGGTCCCTCCCAACCCAAACCATTCCATGATTCCATGCTCTCTACACACTTGCCACTCCCAGGATACTCTCCCGTTGACTGGATTTCTGGTCTCCAGTGGAAAACCAGTCCATCTCCAGTGGAAAACCAGTCCATCTCCAGTCAAAAACCAGTCGGTCTCCATCGCTGGGCTTGGCTTGTTTCTTCTTTCCCTTGTGGTGTCTGTGCAAATGCTGGAGCTCAGCCTGTGTGAGAAAACAGGCCCTGCTGGTGCTGGAAGTCCTGCCCCATGTTGTCATGATAGAGTTGTCACTTCCGTCACATCCAGGGGTGAAAGGCCAGAGGATTATTCTGAGAAAGAGAAAATACGTGGGCAGTGAGCATGGAACACACCCAGGGGAAAATTTGGTAGGAATGACAGGCCAGACTCTGCAGAGATCACTTGTACCTTCAGCAAATGGAGGATGAAATACCTTCATTTGCACTTTGGGACAGAGGCAGCAATAAAACTGATCCCAGCTTAGCTGGGGTTCCGCTGGGAGGGGTTGGAGCTCCTCATTCCTAGACATGAGTGTGGAGGAGCTTCAGGAGCAGATCCTCGGTGTTACCAGGTGCGTTCTCCTCCTGCTCCTGTGTCTGGGAACCCCAGAGTGCCACAGCCCTCAGGTTCAGTGCCCCTCAGGTTCAGTGCCCCTCAGGTTCAGGTGCCCCTCAGGTTCAAGCACAGCCCGTGCCAGGGCAGCTCCTGGGACTCCCTGGATTCAGGCACCAGAGCTGTCACTGTTGCTGTGGGATGAGCTCTGGTGTCACCTCAGCTGTGTGAGGAGGACACAGAGCTCCCAGTCTCTCTCAGCTGAATTTTTGTTCTCCTTGGCTTCTTTTTCAGAAGGTCCTGCAGCTCTTTTTTGGCTTTTCCAGAATTTCCATCGGTTCTGTAATCTTCCCAAGCCTTCAGCTCCCCTCTTACCTCCCCAGGTGGCCCTCAGGTGCTCTGCCCGTGAGGTGAGGAGGTGTGAGGATTCCTGTTCTCTCTGCAAGAAGGGAAGTTCTCATTCGGAAAGGAAAAAATCAGCCAAATGTGCTCAGGAAGGTGAGGAAAAATGAGGAATTAGTGCTGTTCCCTGCAGGACACAAACAGTGCCACTCACCTGAGTGACACCTGTCC
The DNA here is from genome assembly GCA_013397895.1 of Origma solitaria. Classification (NCBI taxonomy): domain Eukaryota; kingdom Metazoa; phylum Chordata; class Aves; order Passeriformes; family Acanthizidae; genus Origma; species Origma solitaria. Next base: position 112,579 of record VZRL01003990.1, on the reverse strand, counting down.
TGTCACTGCCGCAGGATGTTGTTCCCAGGGAGGGAACTCCTTTTGGTTCTTCGGTGTGCAAACACAGTTCAAAAGCAGTTCCCTGCTAATTATCCCCCATTCCCCATCAGAATCGGGAAGGCTTTGCTTTCTGCCCCCGGAACATTCCAAATTCCCTCCAGAAAGGATGTTTGGGATCCCCCAAAAGGTGTACTGAAGACGGGGATGCATGGAATCTTATATTTATCCCTCCAGACCTCAGGCAGCATCAGGCTCCCAGGAATGAACCCCCACCTGGAGAGGCAGGAAACTTGTCTGTGAGATCCCCAATCCCTGTCCTGTGGGGCCAACAAAAACGGTGGAATGATCCCATGGCAACTCTAGAACTGACAAAAAATGGTGGAATGCTGTTCTGGTATCCCTAGAACTGAAAAAACCAGTGGAATGCTCCCCTGGAAATCCTAGAACTGACAAAAAGGGTGGAATGATCCCATGGCAGCTCTATAACTGAAAAAAATTGTGGAATGCTGTTCTGGTGTCCCTAGAACCAAAAAAAGCAATGGGGTGCTCGTCTGGCAACCCTAGAATTGACAAAAATGGTGGAATTCTTCCCTGGCAACCCTAAAATCAAATAAAACCAATGGAGTGTTCCCCTGGCAACCCTAGAGCCAGCTAAAATGGTGGAATGATCCCATGGCAACCCTAAAACCAACAAAAACAACGGAATTCTCCCTCGTAACCCTAGAGCAGACAAAACCAGTGGAATGCTCCTCTGGCAACCCTGGAGCCAACAAAATGGTGGAATGCTCCCATGGCCACCCTAGAACAGATAGAAACAGTGGAATGTTCCACTGTCAACCCTAGAACTGAAAATAATGGTTGACTACTCCTCTGAGAACCAACAAAAATGATGGAATGCTCCCCTTGCAACCCTAGAATCAAATAAAACCAGTGGAATGATCCCATGGAAACCCTAGAACAAAAAAACCCAGTGGAATGTTCCTCTGGTGACCCAAGAACCAGGAAAAATGGTGGAATGCTCCTCTAGCAGTTCTAGAGCCAGCAAAAACAGTGGAATGCTTCCCTGGCAACTCTAGAATGGACAAAAAGGATGGAACGATCCCATGGAAATCCTATAACCGAAAAATGCAATGGAGTGCTCCTCTGACAACCTCAGAACCGACAAAAATGGTGGACCGATCCCATGGAAATCCTACAACTGAAAAATGCAATGGGGTGCTCCTCTGACAACCGTAGAACTGATAAAAACAGTGGAATTCTTCCCTGGCAACCCTAAACCCAACAAAAAACAATGGAATGCTTGTCTGATGACCCTAGAACCAACAAAAGCTGTGGAATGTTCCCCTGGCATCCCTAAAACCAACACGAATGGTGGAATGCTCCTCTGGAATCTCCTTTCCCGTGGGCTCTGGGCTGTTCTGCTCCACAGGCAGTAAAGCTCAGCAGGTTGGACTCCTCTGGTTCCCCTCAATCTGCACCCACCCCACCTGGGGCCAGGCCACTGCCAGGGCTGTGGGACACCAGGGGACAGTTCGGGGCTCTGTGTCCCTGATTCCCGAGGGATTTTTAACCCTGATCCTCCTTTCTCGTGGCTTTACAGACCTGCTGTCACCAAAACTGTGGAGAAAACAAAAACCCTCCAACAACATTTTTAATGTTAGAGAGTCAAGGCATTACTTTATTATCTGGCCAGGGTGTGCCACAGAAATCTCATCCACACATACTCCGGGTGTGCAGAGAGAATCATTCCGTGACACACCAATTTTACAGGATTTTTGTTCAAATTTTACACAGTCAAAACCCGTAGAGATGCATTGTTTCAAAGTTCATTGGTCCAGAGCTGAGCAACCCCCAGTGTTCAGCTTCCCATTGGATCCGAATCTCCTTGCCTCCGATGTTAATTAGATCTTCATTTTTCAATTCTCTTATCAGTCCTTTCTGGCGAGATGTCTTCGACTCTGTCAGAGGTGCTCTGGGGTGGATGTTTGGAGATGGCCACTGATGTTCCATTCATGTTCTGTGGATGGTTTTTATCTCTCTGGGGATCTTTGGGCTGCTCCACTCTGTCCCTGTGCTGAGCCCATCTCCTTAGAGTGATGCTATATCTCCTAAATAAACTAAAGAAAATTCCCTTCCCCAAAGCAAAGTCAAGTCAAGCCTAACTAGAGAGACAAAAATAAAAAGTTAAAAGTTATACAAAATTTTTAAACTGGTATATTTTCCAACACTGCCATGGATCCAGCAAGAGTGCAGTGCCTGCAGGAGGTGTTGGGCTCCCCCAGGAACTCCCAGGGTTCTGGGTTTGGGTTTATCTCTGAATAAACTCATCTTTTCTGTTTGGTTGTTCATTTAATGCCTGTGCTGAGGGTGGGGGATGGAACCCCCCGGGGCTGGGCAGTGCCAGGGGGTCTGGGGGTCTGTGCCAACCCCGGGAGGTTCAGGAAGGCCAAGGGCAGATGCTGCACCTGCACTGGGGCAACCAAAACATGGGCAGGGTGGGGGTCTTGGTGTCCTGGGGGATGGAAGGGGGGTCTCTCTTG
>VZRL01003990.1:41761-66790 GCA_013397895.1 Origma solitaria | reverse complement strand
GCTCCGCCCCCGCCCGCGTGTCCGCTCGTGCTCCGTGTCCCCTTGCAGTTCCCGTTCCCTTTCCACTTCCCAATCCCGTTCCTGTTCCGTTCCCGTCCCGTTCCTGCTCCAGTCCCGTCCCGCCCCATGTCCTATTCCAATCCCGTCCCATCCCCTGTCCCATCCCATTCCCGCTCTAGTCCCGTCCCCGCTGGTCCCATCCCATTCCCTCTGTAGTCCCGTCCTCTCCCGTGTTCCGTTGCCGCTCCAGTCTCGTCCCCCTATCCCATCCCGTTCCCGTCCTCTCCCTGCTCCCGGCCCGTCGAGTCCCCCTCCGGTCCCGCCGGTAAAGGAACACGCAGCCAAGGCTGAACGCTGTTTAATAGAGGAACGATGAACAGACATTCTTAATTTAAAAGTCGAAGCCGTCAAGAAATGTTCAGCTGTGCCCGCCCGCGCCGGGGGGAACGGCTTCACTCCCATTCCCTCACGGCACCCGGGAAATTAGGGAAATTAACGGTTTGTTGTTGGAAGGAGGAGTTGGCTCTGTGTCCAACCTCTGCCATAAATCGTTTTAAGAACATCCACGTTCTCCCAATACTCTCACACCTTGCAACAGATGCTGCCATGGCTCGTTGTAGTGGCACAGACACATGGCATCAGAAATTCCTGCATTCTGGCACGGAATCTGGAATTTAAGGCATGAAGAGGGCTTGTTTTTCACCTGAGTATGGTGCCTTTGGGCTGGAAGAAATGCAAAGCATCCAACTCCTCCAACTGTTGTGGTAGGAAAAGCAAAAACCTGTAACCCCCAAACTGTAACACCCTGTAACTGACACCCAGCCCTCTGGAAAGCTCCGGAAATCACCCCAGAACTGGTGAGGTTTTGTGGCAGGTGGGCTCTGGAAAAGTTCCTCAGCTTGGATCCACAGCCCAAAGGCACTGGTGAAACCTCGTGCTGTTGGAATGAATTTCCTCCATTATCACCAGGACCTGTACATGCTGTGGAGTCAACCCCCAAATTCTCAAATCTGAGGATTTCTGGTCCTGCCTGATGGCCCATGAACTCCTGTAAAAAATGAGTCCTGAATTCTTCAGCTGGGCTTCCTGACATTTTCCTTCCTTAAAACACTCCTGTGGGACTGCTAATGGAGTGGAACAGATCCTTAAAACCCAACAGTCACATGGAACAACCAAATGGAAGTGGTGTGGAGGAGAACTCCGGACAGATGGGTGGCTAAAACTGCTCCTTGGGCTCGCTGAGCTTCCTCCTTTTGGGCAGCACATCCTGGCTGGAGAAGAGCTCAGCCTGGTGAACCTGCCAAGGAAAACCAATTCATGGAATTACAGGTGCTCCGTAGTGTCAGAACAGGGCACAGCCCATCCCGAGCAGGACAGAGGTGTGACATATGCGGAGCCTCAACACAGTCCCTATCCAGGTGTGCTAGGAATACGTGCAGGAACATCTGGATACTATTTCCTGGCAGAACTGACCAACTGAAGGAGGGCTGGGATGTGTTCCTGCTGTCACAGCTGCATCAAGGAGCTGTGTCCATCAGGAACTGCAGCACAGGACAAGGAGTTGTGGGTTCAGACTGAGAGAGGGGAAATTGAGGTTGGACGTATCGGAGAAATTGTTCCCTGTGAGGGGGTGAGGCCCTGGCACATGTGCCCAGAGCAGCTGTGGCTGCCCCTGGCTCCCTGAAGTGTCCAAGGCCAGGCTGGATGGGCTTGGAGCAGCCTGGGACAGCAGAAGGAGCCCCTGCCCATGGCAGAGGTGGCACTGGGTGAGCTCTATGGTCCCTGCCAACCCAAACCATTCCATGACTCCAAGGCAATGCTGACTGTTCCCCTGCACAGTTCCATTCCGGGAGCAGCCAGGGCCAAGGTGCAGCCCCAGGGACAGGCAGCAGCAGCAGGAGGAGGGTTCTGCACGCTGGAGAGGCTGCTCAGGACCCACAGACCTCCCGTGAGCTCCATCCCACTAGTTGTGACTCTCACACATGTGAAGACAATGAACCTTTAGCTCTGTTGTGCTTTTGATTATTTAAAGCAACTGTGTTTTGTTTAGATTATTAAATTCATAATTAAGTTCATTAAAACCTCTCTGAAAAAGACACGGGGACAGTGAGCAAACAGAATATCACATCACTGAGTAAGAAAAAACACTGAAGATGACTGGGTGGGAGCAGGGAGGAACCTTAGAGCTCACCCAGCGCCACCCCTGCCCTGGCAGGGACACATTCCCCTGTGCCAGCTTGCTCCAAGCCCTATCCAGCCCGGCCTTGGACACTTCCAGGGATGGAGCAGGCACAGCTTCTCTGGGAATTCCATCCCAGCCCCTCACCATGCTCCTAGGAACAATTTCTTGTGTAAAAGAAGAGAGAATTCACCTCACAGGTTTAGGAGCAGGATCTCCCCATGACTCTGAGCGCTCCCAAGCTGGAGATGTTGAGACCTGGTGCAGGCCCCAAAGCCTCACCAAGCTGAAGGAACAGCACAGACAGGGGAGCTCCAAAGCCATCCCCAAAGGTCAAATTCTACCCTGGACACAACCTCTGCTCCACACCTTGCTCTGGGCAAGGTGGGAAGGATTTGGCTCCCCACAAGCAGCACTGCCTGCCAGACTGACCTGATGAAGCAAATAAAAGGGGGTTTTTCTTGGAATGAAGGAATCACAGAGGTGAGGTTATCATTTTGGCCCAGTGTTCCCCAAGTAGAATCACAAGGAAGCACTTGGTGAACTGTGCTGGGGATCTCTGCTGGCACAGAGTTCCATGGCTGACAGGTCAAACCTGCAGGAAATTTGGTTAAATGCATTCCCAACAGGGTAGCAACTAAAACTAAGGAATCTCTCTCAACCTGTGTTACCTGCATGGAATCAGCTTCTAACTTTTGGGGACAGAATTATTTTTGACACTGTTGGATCTAATGGGAATTTAGGAAGTGATGAGAATTTCATTCTGCCAACAGGAAATGCATTAAAGCTCTGAGTTTTATTCAGTGTTTGGAACAGAAATAAAAAGAACTGAAGAAAAACTGATACTAACAATGCAGCTTTGGAATATCTTTCCACTTCTTGTCCTGCTCTCTGACACAATCAGTTCAGATGTTTTACGGGTCAAATGATCAACCTGAAATCAGAAAACAGATTTTGCCTTGTGACAGCAACAAAAAATACATACTGGAGACCACAGCAGGGCTCAGTGCTGGGGCATTCACTGTCCTCTGCAGTGCCTGAGCCAAAATTGAAATATGGGAGTATTTAAATGGTTATAACCTGTGGAAGTCACAGCATTTACAGCTGGGTGTGCTGGAGGGCCCTGGCAGAGAAGCATTTGCTGATTTTACATAGTAAATCACTCACACATACCTGCAGCTATCCTGTTTTAAGAAATCTTAAGGACCTGTGTGAAGCAGTCCTCCATGTATAAATGCCACCAATTTCTACATGCAGGGAATATAACCTGAGTTATAAACTTGAATTTTAAGTTTTAATCAACTTTTAAACAAGCTTTGGTCGGTCAGAATTAGCAGTGAAATTCCTATTACGCAGTTCATTTATATGGAAATTAAATTCCTTTTTTGACTTAGTCACAGCATCTGTTTGGTTTGAGAGCTGTGTTACAGAGGAAGAGCCTTTTGTCAGTGTTTCAGAACAGTTTTGGAAAACACCGGGAAGTAAAATGTAAAGGAATTTTGTTGCTGAAAATAGTGACTGTGGGAAATACGGCTTTAGCAGAGTATCATGAATCGCTCAAAGGAGGGAAGAAGCTTCCCAGAAGCTCCAGTAGAAGTTGAATATGACAAAGCAGTTTCATACCTGAGGATTAGAAACACGTGGAGTCTGCATCCCTGCAGCTTCCCCTTCACAAGCTGATTTTTTTTCTGAAAGATGAAAAGAGGTGAAGAGTTAAATAAATCCATTAACAACAGCTGTTAACTGTTAACAACACAACCAACAAACCACAGCAAACAACACCAGCTCTGCCCTAGGAACACTTTAGAACTGCTGGGAACAGGTGCTTCAGAGGGCTCTGTGTCCAGCATGCCCCCACCTCCACCAAGCATTCAACTTTGACTCAGTGATTTCCTACCCCAACCTCCAGCTGACATCAGCAGCACAGGTCCACACTGCCCCCAGCTCCTTTACACACTGCCCTGCTGGAGGCTTGTCTGCACTGGGATTTCATTCCACACCCAAAGCGTCAGGAGCCTGTTCTGTGCTGCAGGACAGGGAAAAGGCCCCTCTGGCGCAGCTCCTGCCCCTCCTGAACCCAGCAGCCCCAGCAGCTGTCTGTGCCCCAGCCCAACCAGCAATTCCAGCTGCAGAGCCCCTGCACTGCCTGCAGCTGCAGGAACAGGCCCCCAGGGGGGAACAGGCAGTTCCAGACAGTTGGGTTGCTGTTTCTAATTCGTGCTGTTTTTCTAGGATACAGAGAAAAGCATGGAATGGTGAAGGGTGCCTGTGCATCAGCTGTGGAAACAACAGAAGAATTTCAGGGTGACAAATGTGTTTCCCTGTGTCTCACGGTTCCTGTAAACAAAACATTTGCCAACTCCCTAAGACAAGCCATTTGGTGGATTTTTGCATGGGTTTGGAACTTTCATGACTTTTTAAAAGAACCAGACACAGCTTTATGTGGTTATTGCAGTTCTGCAGCCTGCTAGCACTGTCAAGGTAAAAATGTTTATCTACTCATGCTATTTCCTACACATTTCCAAGATTATTTTTGAGCACAGACATGGCAGCTGGTTTGGCAAGGCTGCACATGTTACTTCTCAAAAAAACCCCAAACCCAACATTTGAAATGCTTTCTGCACAGCAAATGGGTTCCAGATTGTCTGGATGCTTCTATACAGTCTCTCCAAGAGGAGCAGATCAATTCCTTCTTCAGTTTGTTTGGCAGCAAAGTTCAGTCTTCAGGCCCCTGGGCTAAACAGGGAAATGTGAACAAAAACGATCCTCTGCTTTTCCTCTTGGTTTATCTAAAATCTGAAAAAGAAGGTCCTGAGATCCCCGAGGACAATGTGGTGTCTCATGTTTTGAGTTGGAGGCAGTCTGGGTCCACATCTCTGATTAAAAAGCACAGCAGTGGGGAACTGCCAGAGCACATTCCTGGTGGCAGCTGTGGCCAGACTGGGGAGCCAGGACAGTTATTTACTGACAGATTTTATTTACAGTGTTAGGAAAAATACTTGAGGAAATTCATTTTTCTGTGATTCATACCAACAAAAATATTTTCCTAGAACTTGTACCGATTAAAGTTCTCCTACAAGGAAAAGCTGAGGGAGTTGGGATTGTTCAGCCTGGAGAAGGCTCCAAAGAGACCATAGAGCTCCTCCCAGTGCCTAAAGTGGCTCCAAGAGAGCTGGAGAGGGACTGTGGACAAGGGCCTGGAGGGACAGGACTTGGGGGAATGGCTTCACCCTGACAGAGGGCAGGGATAGATTCGATGTTAGGAAGACATTTTTGCGTGTGAGGGTGCTGAGGCCCTGGCACAGGTGCCCAGAGAAGCTGTGGCTGCCCCTGGATCCCTGCAAGTGTCCCAGGCCAGGCTGGAGCACCCTGGGATGGCAGAAGGTGTCCCTGCTCATGGCACTGGAGGGGCTTTAAGGCCCCTCCTGACCCAAGCCATTCTGGGATTCTATTCTGTGATGGCAAAAAAGTTCCCTTGCAATTATCCAAACGCTCCAGTACACAGGAAAAGGGGAGCAGGTCCCCGGAGCACGATCAGCTGGAAAAGGCACTAAAACAGGAAGCAGCACGGACAAACATAGAATCATTCATAAAACAAAACACATTCTGGCAAGGTTACTGATTGGATCAGGAGCAGCAAACCACAGACACGAGTAGCTCCCTTTGGAGGTGTTTCACATGGGCTATCACAACATTAAAGCACAGTGAGATCCTGGGCTACTGTAGGGGAAAAGGTGGCTAAAGTGGGATTTCTGCTGTACTGAAGCTCTGAGGATGGAGCCCAAAGAGCTGAGATTGAAACAAAACCACGCCTGAACCACTGGCTTTGCACAGAGAATTTTGCCTCCCAGGTCTGCAATAATGAGCTCAAGAATGCAAGACCTCTGCAAGCTTTAAGTGGAAGGTAAATATTAGTAAAAACTAACTAAACTAAGTACCTAGGTAAATATTGGTAACAATCATAATAGAAAAATCAAATAGAATTTATTCCTAAATATAAACCCCATGCAATTTAGCTTATCTGATAAAATGGAACAGGAGATCAGAATTTTTGAACACTAAAATGAAAATACATATTTGGTAACCAAGTGCTTCACAGAATGAAGTCCTGATAGAAAATAAAGACACAGTCATATATGTGAAGAAAATAATGTAAATTTGAATAGAAAATTGAGGGGTTTGTTTTAGTAACATCAGGCAAGAGGCACAACTCAGAGACTTGAAAAATATATACAAATGTTACCTTGAGCTTCTGAAATATTCACACGATTCTTATCTTCCACTTCATTATCCAAGACAGGATCTTCCTACATTAAGAAACAGTTCTGTCACTCACTGCAGACATGGAAGCAGGTTTCTACTCAGATCATTAAGGCCAGACTTATTAGATGGATTTTTGGTGGCATAAATTGTACTGAAATAATTGATTGTGCCATGGGATGAAGAGAGGTTTCATCCGGGCCTGTGAGGGACACACGGCACAGTCCCCATGACAGAGCTGGCTCTCTGCTGCTCACCCTGCTGCTCCTTCTGCAGAGGCACTGCTTGAACAGTGACAGGCTGCAAACTGGAGCAGCAAAATCAGGGCAAAAATGTATCGAAGCCTTATTGTCCTGCTTAAACATGTCTGGAACCAGAGGGATTTTATTGGTGTTATGGCTGACATGCAGTGAAACAATAAGGGCTTTTTTCTAGATGATCCACCACAAAAAATGTCAAAAAGATACACAAAACAAAGTCTGTGCTCTTACATTCATGTCCTCGCTCCCTTCTTCTGGATCATCTCTGCTCACCCCACACACCTGGAGAGGCTCAGCAATCTCTCCCTGCTTTAGGATGTTCTTATCAATGTTTTCCATGCGCTGTTTCTCAGTTGTAATTTTCAGTTTGAGCATGTGAAAAGGCGTTGGCACTTCCCCCACATTCAGGTACATGGGCTCCTCACTAAACATCATCCCCACGTACTTGGCCTCCCTGAACCCTGGAGGTTGGTAATCAGGTGGTGTAACTGCAGAGAGAATTCATTAAATGTGTTAGAATGAAACATGTTCTTGTAAAACTAATTTTAACTCTTTTCCCCTTTAAATACTGAAAAAAAACCTGGGGGGGGGGGAGGGGAGCAATCAATATTCAATTTGTAGTAAATGAAGTTCTTTTCCCTTTAGTCAACAGGCAAAGCCCAGTTAAAGCTCTTTGAAAGAGGCTGTAGACACAGAGAGAGAAAATAGAAGCTCTGATTTGTCACTGTAAGGCAGTAACACACTCTGAACGCAGAGCCAGACTTTTGGACAGTCATCAAACCAGAACTAGGCTGGCAAACTGTGTTATAGCCTAACACACTCTGGGAAAACCCAGGTGTTTTAAAATACACCCAAATCCAATGAAGTCAGTGCCAGGATTGTGTTCCTGCAGTGAGATCACATTTCATCCCCTCGGAGTTTAAAAATCGTCATGAGAAACAGCACCATGTGAGGTAACCTCACGTAACAAGTCCCAACAACCACGAAGATTATACACTGAAATATTCCTTTGGATGGCTTTCCAGTGCTGAACACAGCTGATAAATGAAGGTAAGATAGAAATGTACCTTCATCATAATACAGGAGTTTCATGGTGAGGCAGACGTCGTTGGGCAGCGGGCTCAGGTTCTGCATCAGGACGTAGATCTTGCGGATGAGGAGGATGCTGGCTTTCTTGGTGTCTCCACAGCTGATGGTGGAGCCTGACTCCTTATCCGTGCTAAAAATAGACAGAGTAGTCAGATTATTGTTTTTAATACACAGCAAGCTGTTTCTAGTATTAAGAGACACAACTGTGTAACAGACTACGAACATGAGAAACATCCCATTTACTGCCTGAGGTCTGAGATCACAAGCACTGCAATTCCTAACCCTGTCTGAGTGAATCTGCAGATTCTCTGCCCCTTGGGAGATCAAACCCTGAGGCAGGGACATCATGAGAGGGCTGGGGATCAGCACCTGGCACCAACTGCTCTGTCCCACATCACATAGTGCTTAAACACCCAAGCTGAAAAAAAGAAAATGTAGGCACTTGTGAAAGCCCCACTTCTGTGATATCTTCCCTACTTGCTTTCCCTGAATTAAAGTCACACTATTGACTTGGACACAAAGGGGCAATAATAAACTGCATGCCCAAGTGACATGGCATCCAGCTCCAACATTTCCATGCTTCCATTCCACCAGAAGCTGACCCAAATCCCACCTCAACACTAAAAGTAAAACCTCTCCCTCTGTTCCCCTGCTCCTCCCAGGCACCAGCTGAGGCACTCAAGGAGTTACTTCCTTGGGTGTCCTTGTCTTCTGGAGGCATTCCCTGAACTGTGATGGACTCAAACCTCTCACCCCTCTCCAGCTGGTTATTTCCTGCCCTGCTGGGGCCAGAGAAGCAGCCTCACGCTTATTTTCAAATGAATCTGGCGTGAATTTACACTGTTCCGCTAAGACAACCTGGTGTGGCCCAGAGTCATATCCCCTCCCACCTATGTTTGTTACAAACCCTTCCACAGGTAAGGAACCAAATCCAGCCCAAGGGTCTGCAGCACTGCAGCCTTTTCTCTTGTAATTTAAGAAGCATTTTATGCAGTGGGGGAAGCTGGCAGGAGCTTTTTAGGTATGAACCAACTACATCTCAGTTACCTGTCTTGAAATAAGCCATTTCCCTGTAGCTGTGACTGAGCAGTAAATCCCTGTGATGGGAGAGGCTCTGGAGGAGATGGGGAACAGCGATGTGTCCCTGAAGCTCCAGCAGCAGCACAGGGTGTCACTGCCCACAGCTGCCAGAAGTGACCTGATCTCAGCACATGGAGAGCTGAGTAGGACCTTCATTTTAGACAAACACTTATGGGGGTTGAGTGGGTGAACTGGTGGGGTCAGTGCTTCTCCCCAAGTTCATTAAAAGCCCCTGAATGTCTCCTTCAGTTTGCCAGACTGGCACAGGGGAAGTGGAGCTGTGGCTTGGCCCAAAAAGTATAAAAACTGAACAAACAGAAGAATTCTGAAGAGAGGAATTGGCTGGAGCAGCTCCATAGAATCACCAATCATTTGGATGGGAACAGAACATAAAGCCCATCTCCTGCCCATCCCCTGCCATGGGTAGGGACATTTCCACTATCCCAGGCTGCTCCAAGCCCCATCCAGCCTGGCCTTGGACACTGCCAGGGATCCAGGGGCAGCCACAGCTTCTCAAGGCACCTGTGCCAGGGCCTCAGCACCCTCACAGGGAACAATTTCCTCTTTACATGTAATTCAAACCTACCCGCTGCCAGTTTCAACCCAGGGGTTCCTTCCCCGTGGCTGGGCATGATGCCCAGAGTCCTGAGAGAGAGTGGGAATCCCATCATGACTGAACCATGTACCACATCTCTGCTTTGTTTACATTTCTGTTGTGGTTTCCAGGTATTCTCTATCCTATATGCTAAATGAGGAATTGCATGTAACATTCAGTATCCTCAGGTAAGTAAATCTGGTATTTAGCTTCACCCTCCATACATGGAATAGCTCAAAGATCCTGGTCAGAGAATATCAGACTCTGACACTAAGCATCACTTTCTGAATGGATATTAAAATTATGAGCATCATCAGACCAAAAGATTAATTGTATTTCAATAAGTCTAAGCTAGTAGTGTACATTGATAAATCAGTATTAAGATCGAGAATTTAAAAAGCAAACACCAAACAGATCAAATCCAAAGTTCTGACATTCAGGGGTGTGCAAAGGGACTGTAACACGATGGAGCAGCCATACCTGCCAAAATCCAGGAGCGGTCCATTGTGGGTGTACTTGAATTTGAAGTGGTAACACTCCGTGACTGTCTGCAAACAAAGCCAGCAATTATTAAACTGATCAGGTGCCAAGCACACTCCTGCTGCAGCTCTGGTTAGTAATCTATTAACCTCTAAAGAAAATAACTACAGCCCAACTCCCATCCACTCACACGCACTGAATACAGGATCCTAATTCCTCTAATGATTAACAGTAATAACATATGTAACTGTCAGCTAATAAAAATTATTGCTCTTTTCCAGGAATCACCATGATTAAATATTTTGAAATAACAGCTTAACTTTTTAGCACAAAATATTCCAGTTTTAAGTGCGATGAAAATATTTTACACAAAGAACAGATGTGGTAACATCCAGTGGGTTTTATATTTGCCACAAAAGTTCCATAAATTTGTTAGGCAGAGTTAGGATGAGGCATCTTTATGGACATCTCACTCTGCAATGACATTTTGGCTCCTTGCACCAGCCTGAGAAAAACCTGACATTAGATACTCAAATGCAATTCCACACATGGTAATTCCCTCTCACTCCAGTGATTTTTACACTTTATATTTTAACATGTCCTTTAAAAAAAAAAGTGCATGTTAAATATTCCTGCTCATATACACATTTCACTAATATCTATATTATCATTAGTCACCCAGTGAAATAATTCCAGCAGATTTACCTGAGGATCTTCTGGCTGGGTATAGACCTGTATTTTTGAAGTAAAGAGAAGAATCAGCATGAGAACTACACATCTCTCAAAGAATGTCCCTTAAAAAAGTGTCCCTGCTTTTCACAGATACTCACTGCTAGGACAATCTGTCTCAGCTGTCAGGAGCATAAGTAGAGAAAAAAAAGAGATCATTAAACATATTTCATAGCCCATTTCTGCTGCCCAAGCTGCTTTGTCTCTCTAGCTCTGGAATCCAACACAGACAACTAAGGCCTGTTGGAAGAAAAACCTCTTCCTCTTCACTCCCCTTCTGTTGAGAGGACTCAAGTGCAGAAGAAAACAACTACAGATCCCTGGCTTTCAGTGACACTGTTTACAAGAATTTTATGCAGAAATGCCTGTGCATCCCACACTGCAGCTGACTGACTTAGCTCCTCCCTGAGCAGTCCTACAACTACACTGGCAGACAATGGATTTAAACAAACGCTTCAATACAATTAAATGAGACTGGAGAACTTACGTATTTCTTCTGCAAGGCATCATAGCATCCCAACATCCTGCAAAAACCAAATAATATTGGCCATCTACTACTAATTTTCACTTGCTTCTCACTAAAGCAAATAGTTCACAAAAAGTGAACCTCTCGTGTTTACTCTTATTGTATTAGAGCAATAAATAATACTTATTCCATCATTCTTTCTTACTAGCAGTGATACAAGCAATGACTGTAAAACCAAATAATCCCCAAGTCTTGGAAGAATAATTAAAAATATAATCTGTAAGTAAATAATTGATCAGTAAAAACGTATTGCAGTACTTCCAACATCTTCCAACACATGTATTCATTAATCAGAGGAGCAACTTGGTCTAGTTGAAGGTGTCCCTGTCCATGGCAGGGAGTTGGAAGAAGGTTAGCTTTAAGGTCCCTTCCAACCCAAACCATTCCATGATTTCATCATAAATCAGTAATTCAGTTGAACAGTAACATTGCTGAAGCACAAGTGAGTTATTACCTTTATTTAGATGTCGCCATTTCCTTTATATATAACACCCAAACAACAGTCAAATAGGGAACCAAAACTTCCCCTAATTTTTTTCTGACCTTCCTTTCAAAGAGATTCAACAAATGAAAATTTGTGTGTACGTGATGCTGGGGCAAGAAAAGCCACTCCCCTGTGAACTCCCAACAGGAACCACACCCCTTCCCATAAAACTAGGGAGCTTGTCCTTGTCACCCTCCCCAGGCTGCTGTGAACTGCCCTCATAGTGAGAGAAAGGCAAACTGCACTCAGCCCCTCCATCTCCTCACCCACAGATCCATTAAGAAATTCCAGGTTACAGCAAAGGAAGCTTCTCCCTCCCACTCTCTTTGTGACAGCACATGGCTGATTCCACCTTGAACGTCAGCTCTCAGCCCTCACCCCTCACATGTGAACCCCTGAGCAGTGCCAGGGGATGAATGCAGCATCATTCCCACGCCTTATACACAGTGGGGAAAAGTGGGGAAATAGCCTTTATGGAGGTAACCACATATAGGAATATGTAACTAAGGCAAAAGCCTTACACACTGATTCCTAAACAGCAAGGAAAGCACCAGGAATAAACCTCACAGTCACTCTGAGCAGAAAGAAAACAGAATCAACAGCTGCAGTCCCAGGTGACACAGTCACACTCAGTTGTGGGAGTACTCAAGCAGGCAGATTATCATTGGCAGGCACAACTCTGCCTTTGACCAAGAAGCCTGACAGTCTCCCTCTCTTACAAAAGTCTGGGAGCAAAATCTTTAAATTTAAGATGCAAAACGGCAGCACTGAGCTTCCTGATCAACTAGAGAGGAACTAGTGGTTAGACTTTTGCATTTCTGTGCACCCTTGAGCACCCAAAGGTACCAGGAGGAACGAAATATAAAAACCTAGTCGCTCTGCAAACAGAGATTTGTGCTCTCATAAGCCCTGAGTTGAAAACACAACTGTCACATCTACAACAAAGGCTTTGGGCTGCTCCCTCACAGCAAGAGAACCTTTTCCTTTGTATCTGCAAACAACCAGAATGGAATCTTTGAGCTTGCAAAGTGTTACCTGTGTGCTGGAATCAACCTACCATTTCACCAGCTGGGTAGAGCCAGGACAGTTTTTGTCTTCCCGGAGAATTTTGACACAGACATCTCAAAAAACAAAACCAAACCAAACACACATTTCCTTAGGACAAAGTGCAACGAAAAGTCAAGCTCATTCCCTAAAAGTGCATATCAAGAAGAGACTGAAATTAACATTACCAACACGTGTAAGCATAGTTTTAATTGCTGAGTTAATGAAAACAAATTTAATTAATGCATTAGTGAAGTTTCCATTACATGCACTGAAATGGTTTCCATTCATTAAAAAGACTGAGTGGCTTCAAAAACAACCCAAAGACAACAGATTTTGCAAATTATCATGGAAACAGCCCATTACCATCCATGTATCTCGTTCCATAGGCACTTTCAGGAAAGATTCCCCTCAGGTACGTGATGCAGGACACTGCCACTGCCAGGAGCCTCTTCACCAGCATCAGGGATTGCTGCTCCGTGGCTATTTTCTTAGGAAATACAACTGCACTCTGAAAATCCCAGAAAGAAATCAATTTAACTGTACCCACAGCAACAGACCTGTATAGGCTTCAATCCTGTCCAATGCCTTCATTTTAATTTAAGTGAAAAATATGACTTTTGTGATTCATAGAGTTAAGTATATTCTTAACACTTGGTGTTATTACATTAACAGGACATTGCTGGTTTCTACCAAGTGTATGTCCACAAAGTTCTATATTTTCTTTCTATATACTTTATTCATAACTAAAAAACTGAATTAGCCTGTAACTTTCAAGTGAAGAAACATCACAGAGACACCTGCGTGTGCTATTTCAGCCCAAACTCCCCCATTTCTCTCATTACTGTGCTGAAAATACAGAAGAAAACCGTACCACAGAATTCCTTTGCTTCTGAGCAGTTGCCATTCTGCAGACTCTTGTGCCTGTCAATGAAACACCTGCATCAACACCTGGATGAGAAGGGCAGCAAGCCCAGCCTGCAGCTCTCCAGTTTGCACAGGGATTTACAAACACCTCCTGCACAATTCACCAGCCCAAACAAATCTGTAGTTTCCAGGAAACAGAGCAGGACAGTTCATCTAGTCATCCCCAGTATCAGATTCTTCATTTTCACAGGAGCACAGGCCTCCCCTGAGGCTGCAGGATACAGTAATTAGAATATTTATATCTATATTTATACAAATTATGAGCCTCCAAAGGCAATACTCCGCAGTGCTAACTGGCACCCAACCTACAGGATTTTCAAAGGACATTAAGAAAAGGCTCCCCATATTTCCAACACCCCCAGGCTTGGGTTGTTTCCATCTGTAATTTAAATGAGCCTGAAATACAGAGAACCCTCACCACCGTGAGCCTGACTCCACACAAGCCTTCCCAATTCGGAAATATCAAACGCATCCACGCCTGAGGCCACGGAAAACGCCTTTCCCAAGGTAGAAATTGGCTCTGCATCATGGAGGGCACAGCGCTCCCCCTCATTAAATCCTCCATAAACCACCCCCGATCACAGCACGCGGCCCAGTTCAGCCCCGCTGTGGGGAAGGAGCCGCTTCTCAGCAGCGTCAGCCCAGAAAACACCACCTGCCTCCTCGAGGGAAACTGAAGCAAGCGGAGGACGAAGGCGTGAAGACAGAGTACCGGAGAGCAGCGCGGGGCAGCGGGCAGCAAAACCTCGGCGGTGAGGGCGAGGCGAGGTGAGGTGCACGTGAGTTGAGAGAGAATCGAGTGAGAACTGCAGGAGCGAAAAGCCGCCCCCGCAGAAGCGCTCACCCTCAGGGCGCTACTCCCGCCCTCGCCCTCAGCGCGCTCTGCCGCGGGGCCGTGCGCAAACACTGAGGGGAAGGGCCCGCCCTCAACCGGCGCCTCGCGCTTCGCGCCCAAGCGCCGCGTGCAAACTGCGCATGCGCGGTGCTGTCACGCGAATAAACTGCGCATGCGCAATGCATGCCGCTCGCGCAAACTGCGCATGCGCGGCCCCTTCCCTCTTGTGCCGGGTCAGGGAATTGTGGAATATCCTAAGCTGTGAGGGACTCACGGCACCGCGGAGTCTAACCCCCGGCCCTGCACGGACACCCCAACCATCCCACCGTGTGCCTCAGAGTGTTATTATCCAAACGTTTCTGGAACTCTGGCAGCCTCGGGGCCGCAACCATTCTGTGGGGAGCCTGTTCAGTGTGTCAGGAAAAATTAATCCACAAACACCAGAGGTTTATGTCCAAAAAAGGAGACAGTGGAGTCCTGTAACTTTATTCATCAATAAAGGGAGAGTTCATGGGCATTTCCCGTGGGGTTTCTCAAATTTGTAGAGGATGCAGCCTCTTTTAATCCTAATTTTCCAGCCACAGGTTCCCTCTCTCTTTTCCCCATTGGCTGAGGTACTCGAGAGGTACAGACTTTCCGAATCGCCTAATACAGAGCCCCTTCTACATTCCCCCCCTGCTTTTGTTTTCTTTGTGTCTCTCTTCTTTTTCTCTAAGTCCAGGGATTTAACACATCCTTGAGTGAGTAACAGTCTCTGTCAATTAATGGAATTCCTATGGAATTTATGGTTCTTCCCATTGCTTCTTTCACCTATCAGTATCTGGCCCTATCTACCAGCAGGCCTCACAGTTTGTTTCTAAAGACATCTCCCTCTTGTTCCTTTCAAGTGCTTGGCCACCCTGTGGGGGAAGAACCTTTTCTCATAGCCAGATTTATCCCGATGAAGCGCCCCAGCAGAGCTCCAGCCATTCCCTCGGTGCTGTCTCTGGTCTCAGGGGGCACAGACCGGAGCTGGCCCTCGTGAGGAAGCTGCAGATCTTTGAGGCCTCCCCTCAGTCTCCTCCAGCTGAACGAACCGAGTGCCCTCAGCCGCTCCTCACACAGCCCCTCCAGACCCTTCACCATCCTTGTGGCCTCCTTTGGACACTCTCTAATGGCTTAATGCCTTTCTTATGTTGCAATGACCAAAATTGCACACAGGACTCGAGGTGAGGCCACCGCAGCCCAGAGCAGAGCAGGACAATCCAGTGTCACCTGGCTGGCAATGCTGGGCCTGATGTCCTTCAGGACACAGTGACCCTTTGGCTGTCAGGACACACTGTGACCCAGGCACTGACCGGGACGCCCAGGTCCTTTCCCAGCCTCTCCTTCCCCAGTTCGTCTGTACATCCACGGTTGCCCCGTCCCAGATGCAGAATCTGACACTTGCCCTTGATGAAGATCACACAGTACCAGCGCCTGGTGTTGATTCTGAGAAAGGAGTGGTCAATAGGTAACTCAGGTTAACTGTTGAGAGACAGAATATGTGAATTCTAAAGCCTAGAAAAACAGGATTCCCTTTATCTTGTCAAGATAAGGGGGACAAGAATCTGTTTGAGGCCAGCACAGAAACCCTGAATCACCCACCAAGGACTGCCCATGCTCCAGAGAGAAAGGTGAAAAGTGCACTGTGATGAAGACTACAGATCTTCACCACGAGAAGACCCCCAAAGACCACCAGGACACACAGCACATGTGTGGCACACAGCTAATGATATTAATGACTTCGAGAAATAATTTGTGTAACCACTCCTATCCCGGGGAATGTGATGAATATTCATGAATGTTACCCATAATATTGTGTGTTGGAAGTGTGTGTTTGGAGGAGTGAATCCCCCACACCCGGCACACTGAATAAAGCAAATATATTCTCTGACTTTGTCTCTGAAGGGTCTCTGGGCCCACTTGGAGCGAATCAATTCCAGACCCCACAGGCATGGGGCTGGCACAAAGGCACCAAGGACAATCCATTGTATGGGCAATGGATTCTATCTCTTTGTTCTTGGTTGCCTTAGCCAGAGACTTAGCTGTCTTAAAGAATCCATGGCCAACGAAATCCCATGAATCCCGAGAAAACTTCATACCTTCTTTTCTAGTGTCTGGACAAAATTATGGCCTCTGTTTCTTCTAGATCTATTATCCATTGGAATTTGCCCAAAATAAAACCTAAATACGTAACTTTCTTTTGATCCAAGTGAAGTTTGGATGGAGATGCACCGTGTCCCCTCTTCACTAGTGCAATACAGAAATTATTGTGTCATTTTCATCACTTGTTAATAGCAAATCCTCTACACACTGTACAAAACCTGATTCACAGGGTAATTTCATACCCTTGAAATCCCAAAAATACTCTTGAAACCCCACATGTTCATGACAAGAATTAAAGAATGGTTTGGGTTACAATTGACCTTGAAGCTCTTCTCATTCTACCCTCTGCCATGGGCAGGGACATTCCCACTGTCCCAGGTTGCTCCAAGCCCTGTCCAGCCTGGCCTTGGACACTTCCAGGGATCTAGGGGCAGCCACAGCTTCTCTGGGCAACCTGTGCCAGGGCCTCTCCACCCTCACAGCCATTAATTCCTTCTCAGTATCTCATCTAAACCTACCCTCTGTCAATTTGAACTCATTCCCCCCAATCCTGCCATTCCAGGCTCTTGTAAATAGCCTTTCCTGTAAGTTCCCTTCTGGTACTGGAAGGTCACAAATAGGTCACCCTGAACCCCCTCTTCTCTAGGCTGAACAATCCCAATTCTCAGAGCCTTTGGAGGGGATCCAGCAAAACTTTGGGGAAGATGTGTCCGAGTCAGTCGCTATATTTTCCAGGTAAATCAAACGAAGGTTGACTTTCTTCATCTCATGGAATGCTTCAGCATCCCTTGGGCTAAGCATCAGTCTGATTGCTTCTGGATACTCTTCCTGGATTCCTGGAATAGGGCCCTGTCTCCTAGTGGGTCACACTCAGGTTACTGTTAAGGTGCCGTTTTCAGTAGCAGATTTAAAATCCTGGAAAGAGCTCGCAGGATCATACAGGGAAGATCCTGAGAAAGTAGCTAGGATTTTTGAAACTATTCTTAGAACTCAGGATCTGGACTGGTTAGACATTCAAGTAGTATTGGATTCTCTGCTAACCCAGGGGGAGAGAGTTATGGTGTTGGCAAAAGCCAAAGAAGAGGCTGAGAGACTCCACACTCAGAGTGCTCAGCTGGGAACCTTAGATCAGCTTTTCCCTCAGGCGGATCTGCGGTGGGACCCAAATAACCCCAGGCACAGGGAGCTGTTGACTCGGTATCAGAGGCTGCTTGTGTTCAGCATAAAGCATGGCATCCCAAAAGCTACAAATATATCGAGGCTATATCAAGTAATTCAAGGAAAGGATGAATCCCCTTCTGATTTTTATCAGTGATGCTTGGATGTGGCCAGGAAATGTACTGATCTGGACCCTGAAAGAGAATGGGATGAGTTACTGTTAACAGTATTATTTGTGGGACAATTGGCTCCAGACATAAGAGTAAAACTTTAAAAAATTGAAGGAGAGGATTCCAGAAATATAAACAAATTGCTGGATATAGCCTGGCAAGTTTATAGCAACAGAAAGGACATTAGAGATGCAAAACTCATAGCAGCTCTAAGAGGCCAAAGAGGAAAAAAAGGAGGCGTAAGAGACAGTCCTCATGAAGCCTCACGGGGAAGCAGTCATGCTGAAACCCCAGGTTATTGTGGAACCCCAAGGAGAAGCAGTTCCTGGGAAACTCCAGGGCGGGGCAGCCTTGGCAGCCAGTCCTTGGGTAAAAACCAGTGTGCAAATTGTAAACAGATAGGCGACTGGCAGCGCCACTGCCCACTAAGAAATGGGCACACCCCCCACCAAACTGTAAGACTTCTAGAATTAGATGAAGCATGAAGGGGACCGGGGGAGTCATCCCCAGCAGACCCCCTGGTTATGCTGACGTTGGGGAACGAACAAGTTGATTTTCTAGTGGATACAGGTACAACTTACTCTGTTCTGAACACTTGTAAGGAAGCTCTTAGCCAAAACACTGTAAATGTCACAGGTGCCACCGGGAAAAGTGAAAACTTGCTATTCTTTCAACCTCTGAAATTTAAAATAGGTAAAACATGGTTAACTCATCATTTTTTATGTATGCCTGAATGCCCAATGCCTTTGCTTGGAAGAGGTATTTTAAGTAGGTTGGACACAAAAATAATATTTAAAATGGACAAATACCAGTGTGTATTCCCGAAAGTAAAGCCCTGGAAGCCCAGGTTTTTATGTTGTTACAGCAACCAGACACAACAGAAGAGATCCCAGAGGAAGTAAAAAAGGTTGTCACTCCATCCGTGTGGGCCACAGGGAAATCAAAAGCAGCGGAACAAGTAAGAACACAGTTGAAACCTGATGCGAAACTGGTAAGACAAAAAAAAAAAATCCTTTAAAGTTAGAAGCTAGAAAAGGATTGGAAAAACTAATTGCAAAATATTTACAACATGGACAATTAAGAGAATGTGAGTCAGTATATAACACTCCTATCTTACCTGTTAAAAAGCCACATACTAATGAACACAGATTAGTCCAAGATCTCAGAGCTATTAACAAAATCATGGAAGACATTCACCTGGTAGTAACAAACCCCTACACACTTTTAACCAAAATTAAAAGAGTCTGATGAGTGGTTCACTGTCTTAGATCTTAAGGATGCTTTCTTCTGCATACCTCTCGACAGTGAAAGTCAACCCCTGTTTGGTTTCGAATGGGAAAATCCCTCAACTCAATTAACCTGTTCTTCCACAAGGCTTTAAAAATAGTCCCACTTTGTTTGGTAGCCAACTGGCAAAAGAACTGGAAATATGGAAAATAATGAACGAAGAAATCACTTCATTACAGTATGTTGATGTTATCCTGATGGCTACAAGGACTAAAGCAGACTGTGTTGAAATGACTATAAGTTTACTAAACTTTCTGGGACAAGCTGGTTGCAGGGTATCCAAGAAGAAAGCCCAAATCACCAAAGAACACGTAACCTATCTGGATTCACCATTTCTGGGGATAAACAAAGTCTCAGGACCAAGAAGAAGGAAGTGATCTGTCAGACTCCAAAGCCAAGGTCTGCACCTGAGTTAAAAATTTTCCTAGCGATGGTGGGCTGTTGTCGCTTATGGATTTCTAATTATGGACTTCTAGTAAGACCCTTGTATGTCACCCTGAAAAACTCAAAAGAAGTATTGGAATGGACTCCAGAACATCAAACAGCTTTCAGAGACTTAAGAAGAGCCCTAATGTTGGCCCCTGCATTAGGATTGCCTGACCTGACTGAACCCTTTGAACTGTTTGTGCATGAATGTTTGCGCCTTGCTTTAGGGGTGTTGGTTCAGAGGTTGGGCACATGTAAAAATGTAAAAAAGCTGTGGGATATTTTTCCAAACAGCTGGACAGCGTGAGCAAGGGGTGGCCCAGCTGCCTTCGAGCTGTGGCAGCAACAGTTCTTCTGATACAAGAAGCCTGGAAGCTGACCATGGGCCAGAAAATGACTGTCTGTGTTCCACACATGGTTTTCTGTCCTAGAGCAAAAGGGGCCACTGGTTATCTGCAAGTCGAGTGCTTAAATATCAGGTTGTCCGCTTGGAACAGGATGACGTGGAATTAAAAACTACAAGTGCCCTGAACCCAGCTATGTTCCTTGACGATGCACCAGACTGCCAAAGAGCCATACAACATGACTGTCTTTAACTGTTGAACAAGTTTATTCCAGCAGAGAAGATTTAAAGGACATTCCAGTGGAAAGCCCGGACTGGGAACTCTTCACAGACAGCAGTAGCTTTGTGCAAGAAGGAAAATTAAGATCTGGGTGTGCTGTAGTGACCCAGACTGAGGTAATTGACGCCAACCCCTTACCTGTTAACACCTCTGCACAAAAGGCTGAACTCATTGCTCTACAGCCTTAGCATTGTCTAAAGGTGAGAAGGTCAACATGTGGGCTAAATGTGCATTTGGAGTGGTACACACTCATGGAGCTGTCTGGATCCTCTCAGCACAAGGATCTCCTATCAAATATGGAGATATCATTAAACAACTTCTAGACAGCATTTGGCTGCCAATCCAAGTGGCTGAGCACTGTAAAGCTCATCAATTTAGAAATACACCAACTAATGTTGGAAACAGACTGGCAGATAAAACTGCTAAAGGGGTGGCAGAGAAAAGCATCCTTACAGTCATTCTATTCCAAAATGCACGAACCTTCTAAACTAACCCCAGAACACCAAATCCATGATAAAATGTTAGCCAAAGAGTTAAAAGCCCACCTAAATTCTGAAGGGTGGGGGGTGACATCACAGAGACACGTTGTAGTACCTCAAGCAGTAATGAGACAAATAGCTGAAGGTAAACATAAAGAAACACAAAGGTGTTGTTGGGAAGTGTAAAATATGTTTGCAGAACAATCCTCAGTCTTACAAAATACCTTCTCCAGGGACTACAAAAAAAGGAAATTGTCCTGGTGACTATTGGCAAATAGATTTCTCTGAATTACCTTGTCAAGAGGGATATCGATACCTGCTAGTTTTGGTTGATACATTTTCTGGATGACCTGAAACTTCTCCCTGTTGCACCAACAAGTCAGTGGAAGGTACTAAAATATTATTGAAAGAAATAGTACCTCGATTTGGAATTCCATTAGGAATTCCTCGAATAGGGGACTCCATTTCATAGCAGATATTGTGCAAAACATGTCCAAAATTTTAGGAATCAAATGGGATTTACATACTTCTTGGAGACCACAATCCAGTGGAAGGGTTGAAAAAATGAATCAAAGCCTAAAAAGACAAATGAGTAAAATCTGTCAAGAAACCTCACTTAAGTGGTCACAGGCTCCTGCCTTTGGCATTACTTAGAATCAGAATTCAGCCAAGCTCCAAGGAGAAGGTAAGCCCATTTGAGATCCTGTATGGAAAACTCTACAAACTGTGACTCTTCCTGGGGAAAATCATGTAATGAGTGATCACAATTTAAAAGAGTATGTCATTTCCTTAGGAAAAACGCTTTTATCGCTGCAAGTCTGTTGTTCTAGCCTCACCAGTGACATTGGACACTCAAGTTCATCCTCATCAGCGAGGAGATTGGGTCTATGTCTGGTCGTGGTGTGAAGAACTCCTCCAGCCCAAGTGGAAAGGACCATTTCAAGTTCTATTGACTACTCACACAGTGGTAAAAACTACTGATGGAGACTCCTGCATTCATTACTTCTGAATCAAACCTGCCCCGGACCCAGAAGAAGCACTCTGGACAGTGCAACAAATAGCAAATCCATTGCAAATAAAGCTGCAACGGAATCAGAGACACTAAGATGGGAAATACTAAATGGTTTCTTTTATATTTTCATAATAAATTTGTCTGGCTATTTTTGTTTGAAATAGTCAGCCATCCCAGCAAGGCCTTGAGACTGGCAAGCCTAGGTTCAAATCCCAGATGGGTAAGTGGGCAAAAAGAAGGAGGTAATGATATATATTTTCACTCTAACATGACACATATCGAACAAATATCACCTGACCCCTGGAAAAGAGCTCACACTTAAAACTCATGCAGGCCGTGACACTGATAACAAACAGCAGCAACTGCTGGATTTCTTCTCAGTTTCCCATCCATTCAGATGGAAGTATACAAATGATAGGGTTTCCCACACCGAATGCATTCTCCAATAGTTTTCCCCAGCTGATGTAATGCACCTTTTTAAAGAAAAGGCAACATGCAACACCATAGACACAAATCTTACCAGTAAAAAGTAACAGCTATAAATGCTCCCTGTGTTCAGAGATGTCCAGAAAAACCAGTCAACCCTTGTGCAACAAACAAATGCCTAATTGTGTATCAAAGATAATGATAGGAAACTATCCCAAATGTAATTAGTGTAACAAATTGTAGGATCCTAAATATAGTGTAATTAGATGTAACAAATAAAAGTATCCTAAATACACACTGGTGGCCTATTCCAGATAACATGGGGTACTATTGGCTCTGAGAAAATTTAGCTAGAAAAGCTCTACCACCTAAATGGCAAGGAATATGCACCATTGGAACAGTATTACCAGAAAGAGATATCATTATTAAGTCAGAATTCCCCAAGGACATCTGCGATCCTTTATCACACAACATAAATGAGATCTAAACCCATTAGTTGAAAAGTCCTCTGGGTTCGACAAATTTATGAGAGGACTCATACCATGGTTAGGAGTACCTGAATTGGAAAAAGCTATTGTAAACACCTCTGGAGTTATTGAACAAATAGAAAATCAAACCAGTGATGCAATTGCTGTTTTACAACAGAAACTCATCAGCCTTTCTAATATAGTCAAAGAAAATCGAATGGCCCTAGATCTGATCCTGGCTTCCAAAGGTGGGGTGTGCACAGTCATTAACACCAACTGCTGTGTGTATATAGATCAGACCCAGAGAACAGAAACTGAGCTGGAAGAAATAAGAAAGAATTCTGAAATCTTTCAAGAAATACAAAAGAACCAGAGAGTAAATATATTGGACTGGATTACATCAAGGATTCCAAATCTAAATGCAATCATAAGAAAATTAGTTGGCATTGCTCTCATAGTTCTGACAGTAATGATTGGCTTATCGGTCTTAATCTAAATTTGCAAATTAGAATGTAACACACAGTGCAAACTTAGTGAAAACAAACTCATATAAAGTTTTAAGTTTTTCTTTTGAGAAAAAAAAAAAGCCTCTAAGGATGGCTAACTATTCTTGAAATAATCTTTAAGTTTTTGTTATTTGAATTAGTATAGTTTAAAAGAGCAAGTTAAGTGGAAGTGACCTTAAAAAATTATGGTCACTTCCAAAGGGGAGAATTCTTGGAAACAATATAACTTTTAAATTTTTATTTTGTTTCTCTAGTTAGGCTTGACATGACTTTGCCTTGGGGAAAGGAATTTTCTTTAGGTTTTTTTCGATGTAGCACCACTCTACGGGAGATGGGCTTAGCACAGGGGCACAGCGGGAGTAGCCCAAAGATCCCCAGAGAGATAAAAACCATCAACAGAACATCGAGGGAACATCAGTGGCCATCTATAAACATTCACCCCAGAGCTGCCTCTGACAGAGGTGAAGATATCTGGCCCGGAAAGGACTGATAAGAGAATCGAAGAATGAAGATCTAATTAACATCGGAGGTGAGGAAATCCAATGGGAAACTGAACACTGGGGGTTGCTCAACTCAGGACCAATGAACTCTGAAACAGTGCATCTCTATGGGTTTGGACTGTTTAAAGTATGAGGGAAAATCCTGTAAAAACGTGTGTGTTTGGAATATTTTCCTTGGCACATTCTGGCCAGAAAATAAAGTAATGCCTGATTCTCTATCACTTCAAATATAGTGCTAGAGGGTTTTTATTTTCTTCCCGGTTTTCGGTGATACCTGGAAGTGAAAGGAACAAGAGGGAGATGTCTTTTGAAACAAACTGTGAGGCCTGCTGGTAGATAGGGCCAGATACTGATAGGTGAAAGAAGCAGTGGGAGGAACCATAAATTCCATAGGAATTCCATTAATTGACAGAGACTGTTACTCACCCAAGGATGTGTTAAATCCCTGGACTTAGAGAAAAAGAAGAGAGACACAAAGAAAACAAAACGGGGGGGGTGGGGAATGGACATCAGAAGGGGCTCTGTATTAGGCGATTCGGAAAGTCTGTACCTCTCGAGTACCTCAGCCAATGGGGAAGACAGAGAGGGAACCTGTGGTTGGGAAATTAGGATAAAAAGAGGCTGCGTCCTCTAGCAATCTGAGAGACCCCATGGGAAATGCCCATGAGCTGTCCCTTTATTGATGAATAAAGTTACAGGACTCCTCTGTTTCCTTTTTGGACATAAACCTCTGGTGTTTGTGAATTAATTTTTCCTAACAGAAGTGTCCAAGGCCAGGCCGGACCGGGTTTGGAGCAGCCTGCGATAGTGGGAGGTGTCCCTGCCCGTGGCAGGGGTGAACCTTAGGATTGCTTCCACCCCAAACAATTCCACGGTTCTGGGATTCTCCCACACATACTTGGAATTGATTTAAAGGTTATGAAATTACCGTTTGAATCGCCGTTTGTGCAGTGTGTGGATGATTTGTTGTTTACAAGGAGTGATGAGAAAGCCTTTACTTTACACACTGTAATTTCTGTATCGCCCTGAGGTAAAATGGCACACTGTGGGTCCAAACTTCAGCTGGGCCAAAAGAAAGTTACATATTTAGGCTTCCTTTGGGGAAAATGGCATAATATTTGCGATAACAGACGTGGAAACACCAGAGGGGGGGTCGGACTAGCCGATCTTCACGCTCCTTTCCGAGCCCTACCGCTCCCTGACCCCGCGGCGCTCCGTCCCTCCCCACAGCAGCGGCCGGAAGAGGCCGCGCCGTCCCCATGGCAACGGGCGGAAGCGGCGGCGCGCGGCGGGCGCGGGGCCGGAAGTGACGGCCGGGAGCCGTGGCGGCCATGTCGGCGGGCGGCGGAGCGCAGCGGGA
>VZRL01003990.1:28368-41671 GCA_013397895.1 Origma solitaria | reverse complement strand
GGGTCCGAGAGCTCCGCGGCGCCCTCGGGAGCGCTGGATGCGGCCGCGGCCGTGGCGGCGAAGATCAACGCGATGCTGATGGCCAAAGGGAAGCTGAAGCCGGCGCCCAGCACGGCGGACAAGGTGGGTGGCTGCGGGGGGTGTCACGGCTGCGTTCTGGGGACCTTGGTTTGTCACCGAACCGGGAGGCGATGAAATTGGGTGCAATAAAAGCAGTCGGAAATAATTTTTTCCTTTTTTGCCATAACAGAAAGCAGTGGATGGTTGTGAGGTCAATCCACTGTAAGGTTTTACCAAAGCCACCTGTAGAGAGGTGAAAAAGTTTTTTCCCAGGAAGCACAGAATATTCTGAGTTGTAGGGGACCGGCGAGGATCATCGAGTCCGACTCTGAGAAAGTTTTTCCTAAAGTGTTTTCCAGTGAGCTGATACGATGGAAAAACTGCTGTGTGAAACAGCCCCCTTAAAATATGAGACCGGATTATTTTCATGCCTAAAAAAGTTACCAATAGGAGCTGTGTGTCCGACTGCTAAACAGCTTATTCAGTTTCTGTTGCGCCCTGCCCTGAGCCGTGGCTGACCCTGATGAGCTCAGGCAGTTGGACTGGATGGTCCCTGTGGGTTCCTCTTAAATAGGCTCTGAGCTTTCTATTCTGAAGCAAGTGTAACTTAAAGCCCCTTTTCCAGTTCCAGTCATAGACTTGTCTTGCTCTTCTGCTGTCCTTAGCCTGTGCTGGAGCCAAGTTTAGAAGCTGTTTCAAGTTTCATGGAATCATAGGGTGGGTTGGGTTGGACCTTAGATCCCATGCAGTTCCACCCTGTGCCATGGGCAGGGACACCTTCCACTATCCCAGGCTGCTCCAAGCCCCGTGCAGCCTGTGCCAGGGCCTCCCCACCCTCACAGGGCAATTCCTTCCTGATATCCTGTCCAATCCTGCCCTCTGTAATTTTAAAACCATTGCCCCGTGTCCTGTTGCTATGTGCCCATGTAAAAAGTCCCTCTCTCTCCTTTTGGAAGCCCCCCTTAGGCCCTGGGAGGGGCTCTGAGCTCTCCCTGGAGCCTTCCCCTCCCCAGGTGAACACCCCCAGGTCTCCCAGCCTGGCTCCAGAGCAGAGGGGCTCCAGCCCTCAGAGCATCTCCATGGCCTCCTCTGGACTCCCCCCTCTTCTGTTTTTGAGGACCCCGACTTCCATCCAAACTTGTTGAAATAGAAAATTAACAAGAAGAGTGTGTTTTATGGTGCTGTATCGCCTTTTTCACACTGGGCCAGGCCTGGGGTTTTGCCTTGCGAGGCTCATCCAACGGAGTGTTCATTTTCCCACTGCATTTATTCTCAGATAAAAAAAGGGTGGGAAATGCTCACAAATTCCTCTTAATTGCTTGCCTGTCACTTCTGTAGCTGAAAGACCGCTGCAGCCTTTTTCCTGTGTGAGGTTCAGCAGCAGGTGCTGGAGCGTTGCTGCCAGGAATCCCACATGGAAATGATGGGATTTGCCTCTCAGTGCTTAACAATCCACCTGAAATGGGTGGAATTCCCAGCGTTAAGGACACATGGCCTGATTTCAGGGAGCCTTCATAGTCATAGTCCATGGAAGTAAAGTCCTTTTGCTGACTGGCACTTTGAGACATCCAAAAATTGGCAGATGCTAGTGCTGTCTCATTCTCCCAGCTCTGTTTTTGTCACAAGCTCCGGTGGCACTCTGGCATCCTGTGTGACAAATTGTTTTGCTCTGGGAATCATTAGCCAAGTAATTAATGTGCATTTGGTGTGCCAGTTTTTATTGCATACATATTTTATTTTTTAATATGGTAAAAAGTACATATAATACGCATGTCGTTCTTTCATTGCATATGTTGCTTTTGGTAGGACACGTTCAGTGATGGCATTTCAGGAGTAATTAACTCTGATGACCCTTCAGGTTGTGAGGGAATGGAAATTAAGGAGCTGTAGGTTAATGAATGTACTTTTTTGAAAGTGTGGGAAGAGTGGAGCAGTTTAATGTCAGAACAGTGCCCTGTGCTGGAGTCCCTCTGTAGCTGCCTTGTGCCTCTTGTGCAAATGCTTCATTTGATGTTTGTGAGAGTGGATGGGTGGTACTGGAAGGTTCCCTTTTTTTAGAGAGTCTTGTTTTACCTTTATGTCCCCAAAATTAATTTCAGAATTTTTAGAAGGCTGTACTAACTCCGTAAATTGAAGAGGTTTTTGTGGTAACTTCAACTCTTTCACTGTACCTTGTGAATCTGTGACACTATGGCATTTTATTTCTTAGCCTGACACAAAATATTACACCCCTGTCTTAAAAAAAGGTGGGGAGAAGTGTAACCGCAGCTCAGATCTGGAACAGAAACTCTAAATTCTGTCTCTTTGAAGTCTGTTGTGAGAAGCAGGAGCTATGAACATGAAGTACATGTTTCATTGGTCTCTCAGATTTCTGTCAGAGCTGCCAATTCAAGTGTAAAATGCTTCGGTTTCTGTTCGAGCAATTCTACAGCTCAGTTCTACATCATTTACAGAGCAGAAACATTAATTATTCTATTAAAATGTGCTGGAGAGAAAGCTGGTGTGTTTATTTGGGCTCAGGTTTGTGAGGAGGCAGATTAAGCAGTAGGTACAAAGTGCTTTCTGCTAATTTTTGTAAAGATTTTGCCTTCAACACTGAAAGGGGCAAACGAGAAGGACGTTCACCCCTCGACTGAGCTCTGGGCTCAGTTTATTTTTCTTGCATCACTGCTTTCCACCCACTGCTCTTTTGCAATGGTTCTCGTTGAAGCTGCAGGCTCTGGGAAAAGGTCCAGCCACCAGCAAAAGCAAAGATGACCTTGTGGTGGCCGAGGTGGAGATCAACGACGTCCCCCTCACGTGCAGGAACCTGCTGACCCGGGGCCAGACCCAGGACGAGGTACGTGCGTCCCACGCCCACGGCAGCTCCGTTGGCCTTGGCAGCCCTCGGGAGCTCTGAGGTTACATAACACTGTACATCTGTACCTGCCAGGTTAACTGGGGAGATAAGGCTGACTTGTGAGGTTAAAAGGTTTTGTTTCCTTCTAAAAAATTCGTGGTTTCTAAAGATGTTTGTTTAGTAGCTGATTGGCTTGTTCAATAAATTGTTGTATGATGAGTTCAGAGCCAGCATCACTCTCTAGCACTTTGTTAATGATTCCTGGGTTTTTATACAGCAACATTGTTTAAACTTTGAGTTTAAACATCTAAATTTTGTGTGTGTTTTGTTTATTTTTGGCATTGTGTCACTGGGGTTTGTGCATTTTTTGCAGATCAGTCGCCTGAGTGGAGCAGCTGTCTCGACTCGAGGGAGGTTCATGACTGCAGAAGAGAAAGCAAAAGTGGGACCTGGGTTCGTTGGGTTTTTTTGTTTGTTTTTTTTCTTGAGGTTCTGCTTCTTTTCACTTTTCTGGGGTTCCTGTTCAGTTTGTTCTCCATGAGCAGTGTCATCAATAAATTTGCCATTTTGATGGTCCTGCCCGATACTGATGGGGTGAAATAACAGCCACACCAGCCATCACCCTGACAGATCACACTGTGCTGAACTTCTCCCCACAGAACTCTGCAACTTCCCAAATACAAATTTCTTGCTGCTTTTAGTTAGTGAACCATTTATATGGGCAAGCTAATTAAAGTTTTCAGTGGTGTAACTTTTATGAATCATCAACTCCTGAATCATATTTTCGGTGCTGGGCTTTTCTGCCTGAGCACAGTGATACTCAAGGAATTTGTATTCTGTTATCTGGAGAGCATTTAAGATCTTTATGGAGGGCCTTCTGTGTGTAATGACTGTAATATAATTAGATTGGATCCATTATAGTGTGTTGTCTCTGGGTTTAATGGAATATTTGACTTTTTCTTTCCAGAGATCGTCCTTTGTATCTCCATGTTCAGGGTCAGACACGGGAGCTGGTTGACAGTGAGTACAAAACGTTCATCTTTTTCTCTCCCTTTTTGTGATAAAGGGTTTGTCTGAGTGGCTTTGTTGGATTTGTGCTGTAAACATCTTGGTGGTGATAACAGACTCCATTTAAACATTGCTATGGAGATCTGTGCTCAGAAATCCCTAAGTTCCCATGTACTGCATTCATCAGGAAACTAAAACTTTGGATAGACTACGAGGAAGGTGGGGGCAGTGGGCACTTGAACTGCTAACTCTCACTGCTAACACACCAGGATCCCATGGGAATAGGTGTGGGACAGGGAGACCTTCTGTAAGAAGGGCCCACTGTGGGTGACCTGCTCCCAGCTCAGGCAGGGCCATCCCAGAGCACAGGGAACAGGACTGTGCCCAGATGGGTCTGGGATATCCCCAGCGAGGAGACTCCAGCCCTCTCTGCTCTCTGCTCAGGGCTGGGCACTGCCCAGGGAAGAAGTTGTGCCTCCTGTGCAGGGGAACTCCCTGGGCTCAGTCCCTGCCGTTCCTCTGTGCCATTGCTGGGCCCTGCAGCAGAGCCTGGGCCTGCTCTGAGCCTCCCTGCAGCCAGGGACACACAGGGACACGCAGGGACAGCCAGGGACACACAGGGACACACAGGGACAGCCAGGGACACACAGGGACACGCAGGGACACACAGGGACACAGGGACAGCCAGGCCTGAGGGCCCCTCTCAGCTGGGGCTCCTCTGGAGGCTGAGCAGCCCCAGCTCCCTCAGCCTTTCCTCAGCAGGGATCTCTGCAGGCCCTTCAGCACCTTTGGCACCTCTCTGGACTCACTGCAGGAGCTCCGTGTCCCTCCTGTGCTGAGGATGCCAGAGCTGGACACAGCACTCCAGCTGTGCCCCAGGGCTGGGCAGAGGGGCAGGGTCACTCCAGCTGTGCCCCCAGGGCTGGGCAGAGGGGCAGGGTCACTCCAGCTGTGCCCCCAGGGCTGGGCAGAGGGGCAGGGTCACTCCAGCTGTGCCCCCAGGGCTGGGCAGAGGGGCAGGGTCACTCCAGCTGTGCCCCCAGGGCTGGGCAGAGGGGCAGGGTCACTCCAGCTGTGCCCCCAGGGCTGGGCAGAGGGGCAGGGTCACTCCAGCTGTGCCCCCAGGGCTGGGCAGAGGGGCAGGGTCACTCCAGCTGTGCCCCCAGGGCTGGGCAGAGGGGCAGGGTCACTCCAGCTGTGCCCCCAGGGCTGGGCAGAGGGGCAGGGTCACTCCAGCTGTGCCCCCAGGGCTGGGCAGAGGGGCAGGGTCACTCCAGCTGTGCCCCCAGGGCTGGGCAGAGGGGCAGGGTCACTCCAGCTGTGCCCCCAGGGCTGGGCAGAGGGGCAGGGTCACTCCAGCTGTGCCCCCAGGGCTGGGCAGAGGGGCAGGGTCACTCCAGCTGTGCCCCCAGGGCTGGGCAGAGGGGCAGGGTCACTCCAGCTGTGCCCTCAGGGCTGGGCAGAGGGGCAGGGTCACTGCCTGACCTGCTGGGAATGCTCTTCCTGATGCCCCCCAGGACCTCACTGTCCCCTGGCCCCCAGGGCACAGTGCTGGTTTAGGGACAGCTTGGTGGGACCCCTGGTTCTCCCCAGCATGTCACCCGCAGCCTGTGCTGGTGCCTGGTGCTGTTCCCCCTGGTGCAGGACCCTGCCCTTGCCTTGCAGCATTAGCCCAAGCTCCATCAGGTTGGAAATGGAGAAGGAATTCTGATACTTCACAGAATAACTGAGCTGGAAGGGACCCACAGGGATCATCAGCCCAGCTCCTGGCCCTTCACAGACACCCCAACAGCCCCACCTTGTGCCTGAGAGCTTTGTCCAAACGCTCCTGGAGCTGTGGCAGCCTCGGGGCAGTGCCCATTCCCTGGGCAGCCTGGGCAGTGCATGAGCACCCTCTGAGGGCGAAACCTTTCCCTGATATCCAACCTAAGCCTCTGTGGCACAGCTCCAGCCGTTCCCTGGGGGTGATTTGTTGCCATCCTTTGTGATCCCATACCCGGATGCTAATCCTGGGTCCCACTGGAAGGTGCAATTCTGTCACAGAATATGGAAAGGAACCCTGGTGTATCACAGTTTGGTTACTCTGGGCGGCTGAATAAGAATGAATTTCACATTCTCTCCACCAGGAGCTGTGAACAGAATCAAAGAGATCATCACTAATGGAGTGGTGAAAGCAGCCACGGGCTCCAGCCCGACGTTCAACGGAGCCACAGTCACTGTCTACCACCAGCCAGCCCCCATCACTCAGATAACGCCAGCGGTTGGCCAAAAACCTCCGTTCCAGTCAGGGGTGAGCGATTCATTGATGTGGATTTCTTGGAGTATCACTGCTTACAAGATTTACCTTTTTCAAAGCAGATGTGTTGTGTGCTATTTAGAAACAAGTCATACAACAGAAAACACTAAAAACATCCCAAAAGAATCACCCCCCCCTTGTGTTGTGAAAACTGGAGGGCTAACGAGACTGAGTCTGGAGAGTGAGACTCAGGTGACAGTGGCCTCCTAAAAGAAAAGAGATGGAGAGAGCGGTCCTACTTCCAGGAAAGCACAGGGCTCACTGTGCCATCTGACACTGACCCCTTCTGTCTGTCACAGCAATGAGATGTGTGCCCTCAGTGAAACAATCTATTTCTTACAGTGAAATAACGAGCTTTTGCTGTTCATTTACAGATGCATTATGTCCAGGACAAGTTATTTGTTGGGCTGGAACACGCTGTTCCCACCTTTAATGTGAAGGAGAAGGTGGAAGGGCCTGGCTGCTCCTACTTGCAGCACATTCAGATTGAAACTGGTGCCAAAGTCTTTCTTCGAGGGAAAGGCTCAGGTTGCATAGAACCAGCATCAGGCAGAGAAGCCTTTGAACCCATGTACATCTACATCAGGTATGGGGCAGTTCCTAAAAATCATAAAAAATCCCAGTGGCCACTTGGGAATGTTGCTTAATGAATGTTGCTTTAATCACTGTGGGGAATTCTTAATTTTGACTGACTTAATGCAAAATGAAATAGGTTTTTGAACCTGGTTTGACTCAGATAGAGGTGTCTCTAAAGTGATAGAGATGTAGCCATATGGTGATAGGGTAGAGTCATAGAATCCCAGAAGGATTTGGGTTGGAAGGGATCTTAAAGGTCCTCTGATTCCACCCCTGCCATGGGCACCTCCCACTGTCCCAGGCTGCTCCAAGCCCTGTCCAGCCTGGGACCCTCCCAGGGATCCAGGGGCAGCCACAGCTGCTCTGGGAACCTGTGCCAGGGCCTCCCTACCCTCACCGGGAGGAATTTCTTCTAAAAGGGGTAATTCTGACAGCAAGATTGCTGAAGGAACTCCCAAATTTGACAGAAAAGTTTGTTCTTATGAGGGTTTTTTGTGTATGTTTTCAGTCACCCAAAGCCAGAAGGTTTGGCAGCTGCTAAAAAGCTGTGTGAGAACCTATTGCAAACCGTGAGTAGCCCTTACAAATATGAGATTTCAGAGCCTGTTGTAGCTTTGGGGTGTGCCTGGCTAAGGAATTTCTAATGCTTTCAGCAAAGCTGTCCATGTGTCTGACTTGCTCATAGGTTTTTCCTTCCAAAGGTTGCTGTCTAATTCTTCTACAGGGAGTAAACATTGCTCAGGAAGAAGCTGAAGTAGTGGAATTTTAGGGGAAAAAAGTGCAAATGCTTTCTGAGCAGAACTGGGGTGAGGACAAGAGAATGTCTGACTGCAAACATAAAGGAATCCTACCTTTTGCTCATTGCTTCAGCTTTCCTTGCTTTAGCTTTACATGTCCAGAGCTGCACTGTCTGCTTTAGAAAAGACAAAGTGATTGGTGTGGCAAAGAAATTCTAGAAAATCTCTCACATGTTCACAGAGAAAATTAATTTCTCAGCTTCTCTTATATGAATGAAAATAAAGTCCTGGAGAGTTTTTCAGTTAATATTGATAATTGAGTATGGGCTATGAAGCCTCTTTTGAAAAATATTTGGAAGCTTCTTTATTCTTTGAGTCTCTCTTGTAGTAATTAATTTGTCACTCTCCTTCCTGTGAAAGATTATCCCATAATTTATACAAATCTGCCACAGAAGCCAATAGGATCAGGGGGCTGTTTATTGGAGTTTTGGTGGGTGGATTTTCGTGTTTGGGTTATTGCTGTCCTTGTGCACAGTATGTTCTGTAATCAGCATTCCCTCCCGTGTTTATGGGAAATTCCATAAAGGTTAATATTGTAAATACATTTTTATTGTCTAATCTTTGCAGGTTCATGCCGAGTACTCCCGATTTGTGAACCAGATAACCACTGCAGTTCCCCTGGCAGGTAAATACCAGCACTAACTCAGCTTCCAGAGCCCAGCTGCTTTTCCCTTTGGTGCTAAAGTGGATATTTGGTGACTGAGGCAGAGCTAAAGTGGCATTTTCCCCTCTCTCTGCAGGCTTCACGCAGCCAGCCACCATCAACAGCGTCCCTTCGCAGCCCTCCTATTACCCTTCCAACGGGTACCAGTCTGGTTATCCTGTGGTTCCCCCTCCCCAGCAGCCTGTCCAGCCTCCCTATGGGGTACCAGGGATTGTCCCCCCTGCAGTGCCCTTGGCTCCTGGAGTCCTCCCCACGCTGCCCACGGCAGTGCCACCCGTGCCCACGCAGTACCCGATTCCTCAAGTGCAGCCTCCAGCCAGCACTGGCCAGGTACGGCCTGGGGCCACTCTTAGCCATGTAGTGGTGACTTAACCAGCAAGAAAGTGCTTCTGTAGTTCCAGATGGAGAATTAATTCTTTCTTTCCTTCTTTCTTTCCTTCTTTCTTTCTTTCTTTCTCTGTCTCTCTCTTTCTCTCTTTCTGTCCTTTTCTCTTCTCTTCTTTCCTTTCCTTTCCTTTCCTTTCCTACTGCATTTTTCATATTCCCTGTTAACAGCAAGGACATTTCAGGGGTGGGGGCTCATTTCTGAGGAGCATCATCACAGTCTGTGAGTCTGTGATGCCCCTCTGTAGGTCCGTGGGTTTGAATTCCCAATGGGGATTAGTTTGAGGTGGGAGCAGTCTACAAATTAATTAATTGTTTTACCTCTTCAGTTGTGAATTTTCCTTTTGAGTTCTCTTATAATCTAGAGAAACTGGTTGTGTGTTCTGCTCCTTTGTATGAGACTGCATTGAATGAAGACTTCACATGCATATTCTCAAATTTTCTTGTGTTTTCTCTCCACCTTGTGCACGGCAGAGTCCTCTGAGCGCTCCTTTCCTTCCTGCTGCCCCAGTAAAAACCACCATGCCAGCTAGTACACAGCCACAGGTCCAGCCCCATCCGCAGGGCCAAAAGAGACGCTTCACCGAGGAACTGCCTGATGAGAGAGAGTCAGGACTGCTGGGATACCAGGTGGAATAAAATCAGCAATTTTACTTCCTCACCCAGGCAGGAGGGGTTGGCCAGAGGTTGTTGTTAGCACAGGTTGTTGGAGCAGCTGTGCAGGGCCTTGGGCAGAGGGCAGAGGTTGTTCAAAGCACAGGGCCCACGCTTTGGTGTCTCTGAGTGGATGCACTGCTCTAAATCTGGGGTGTAACTCATTCCAGCTGCTCTCCATAGCCTCAGTTCTTCCCAAACACAAGTGGTGCATCCAGATCACAGACATGACAAGAGTGTGGGACTGCTTGGCTTTAAAGGGAGATTATTTGGGGGTTTATTGGAATTTTTGGGGTCTTCAGGTGGGCTTTTTGAGGGAGGGAAATGTAATAACTTCCAGATTTTCCCATTTACCTTGCAGGTTGCACTTGAGAGGATTTCAAGAAGCCTAGTTTAAAAGCTTAATTTATCTTTTAGATAGTTAGATGATTTGAAGAAAAATAATTTTGAGCTCTTCCTATTTGCATGTGAGCAAAGGGAGTGTCTGTAAATGTGTCTCTGATGCTCCAACCCTGCCACAGGCAGAACCCTTCATAAAAGCTTTGCCTAGGGGCAATAAGGAACTGCTTGTGTGTTAGAGCTAATATTAGAATCTCGAGCAGATTCCTGTGGCATGAGGTCTGTCCAGTGCTCAGAATTAGCTGACTGAGGAGGTAATAGGTGATCCATGAAGGGAGCAGCTCTCTTTATTGTCCTGAACTCCTGACAGGGTGGAGTAGGTGCTGAGGAGTCCTCCACAGTGGTGCTCAGGAATATTTCTTACCATGCTGCCCTCAGTATGTTTAGGAGAAAGCATTTTGTGTATCAGTGGTGATTAGAATTCCTTCTGCTAGTTGGCCATATGCTCTGAAAGGTTGGGTTTCCTAACAGTATCATTAAGGAGCTGTAGCTTTTGTTGTAGTTGTAGATTTGCTAATGCCGTGTGTTTTTCTGCTCATAGCATGGACCCATTCATATGACTAATTTAGGTACAGGCTTCTCCAGTCAGAGTGAAATCGAGGGAGCCGCGTCGAAGGCAGCAAGTTCCTCAGGAAAGGAGAGAGAGAGGGACAGGTGGGTGAGGAAATCATGGCCGAGGCTCCCCTGGTTCTGATGCAAAGCTTATTTCAGAGATGTGTTTCATGTTCTCTTCTGTGACTTGGGGATTGTTGTTATGGGTGGTTTTCTGTGGTTTGGGTTGTTTTTTTTTAAGGAGAAGGGATGCAAGGCTTACCTTTTCATGCTACAGAATGAAAATAACTTCATTTCCACTCCTCCCTAAGTCTTACTTTGTGTCTGGTATTTTGCCCCATCACACATTACATTGCTCTGGCCCCAGCACAGCCCTCCAGGGCCACCACTTGGACATTGAGCTGTGACCGTAACTCCTTGGCCATGGCCATCCAGCCGCTTCCTTACCCCATTAATAGTCCATCCATCCCATCCATTCCTGTCCCATTTGGGAGTATGAATGCTGGGAGAGGACAGGCCTTGCAGAGCTCCAGGTAGGGGCCATCAGTCACTCCAGTCCACCTGAACAATCACTGGATGAGTCAGGGAATTAAAAGTTCAACTCCTCAGGCCAAGGGCTGAGTTAGGAATTTGGTTTTTATTACCTTTGACTCTTCGCTTGGTTTAAAAAGGAAAAAATATTTCTTTAAACAGGCAGTTGATGCCTCCGCCAGCTTTTCCCGTCACTGGAATGAAATCGGAATCGGAAGAAAGAAAAGGTGCGGGGTCTTTACCAGGCAACCATGGTGAGTGCAATGGCCTAAATGCCCTTGCAAGTCCAGTTTCCTTTCCAAATGAGCTGGTGTTGGTTTTAACATGTCTAAATGGTGACTTTTTTGTCTGTTCTTTGTTGAAGTGCAAAGCAGGTGACATTGCACTGCTCTAAAATCACTGCCGTTTGCTGTGGTTATACACACAGGTTGATTCTCAAAGCTTTAATAAATATCTGTGTAAAATGAGGGGAATTTAATTAAGTGGGGGGCCAAAGACAGGAAGGTTTGACCCATCAGGCAGCACAGAATGTTGTAGGATTTTTTCGTGACACACATACTTTTGTGAGCAGCTGCCTCAGAGGCAGTGAGGAGTGTTGGGAGAGCTATGCTCAGGTGGGGATTTACACACATTTTTTGGCTGCAGACAACACAAATGCTGTCAGGATTTCATCTTTCCTGGGGCTGTCACTCAGCAAGGGTTGAGCTTGGTCAGACATACATTGTTGAAGTCTGCAGGCAGTTCAGTGCTTTCAGCTCTGCAGGGACATCACCCAGCCTGGTTAACCTTAGTTCTTCTGCAGTCTTGCTCCCAGACATTGCTCTCCTGTTAGCTTCCTTTTGAACAAAATTTCTACTTTTCTTTACGTGTTGATCTCTTTAACGGTGAAATTGCCCTCGCTGAGAGCCATTTGCTAACTTTACCTTTTCTGTGTGTTTCTTTCTTGTTTCTCTGTTCTCTTACATGGTTCTGATGGATCACATGGCTGTTGCTGGTGCTGTTTCGTGTGGCCTTCGACCTTGGATGACCATTGGCCTTGTGACCTCAAAATGGTGTCCAACTAACAATTTACAATTAACATCTTTTTTTTATTATGATTAACTCGTTTTGGGGCATTTTATCTCTTTTTTTGTTTTGTTTTGTTTTTATTTTTCCTTCTTGGGGGCTGGGGGGCTTGTTTTGTTTTCCCCTCCTAGATCATCAAGCCAAGAAGATGAAAACTTCAGAGAAGGGCTTTGGATTAGTGGCCTATGCTGGAGATTCATCAGATGAAGAGGAGGAACACGGTGGCCATAAAAACGCAAGTACATTTTCACAGGGCTGGAGTTTGGGGTACCAGTACCCGTCCTCACAACAGCGAGCTAAACAACAGATGCCGTTCTGGATGGCACCATAAAAACTGCAGAAGAGTTTTCATTCATCTGGTTTTTCCCCTCTAGCAATAATGCATGTATATTCCAGAATGAACTTGGCAAAGATGCGTTGTTTTTACATTTTCAGAAGCCAATTTCCCCTTGGAAGGGCTCCATTGTTTTTAAAATCCTTATTTCAGCGGTGTATTTGTTAATTTTAAAAAGGAATATTTGGAATAACATCCTGACAGGACTAGTCCCTTGTGCAAGGGAGAAGTGCTGTAAAGAGGAACCAGGGAAGCCTCTTGGGCCATGTTTTCCGTTTTTCCAAGATAATTTAAAGGGAAGAGTCAGTGACATTGACTTCACTCTGCGTTTGCATTTTGTGGAGTGCTCCTGCTGTCAGCCCCAGTGAGCTGCTGGTGACTCAGCCTCAATTTTGGACTTTCACCAGAGGGAAGGAACTTCCAGGAGTCGTGAAAAACTTGAGCATCACATTTTGAAAACTCTTGTTTTTACTTCAAACATCTCCTGTAACTTGGCTTGTTTTTGTTTTGAAATGTGATTCTAGCAATCCTACAAGTTCTCATTCGAGCCAGATGTTGGGGTGGGGGCATGCTCAGGTTTTTGGATGGGCCCACCTCGCCCCAGGTGGACTTGACACTGTAGCCCTCGTACTGAATCGCCTCCAGGCACCCCAGGACTTGCTCCCACCCAGCAAGAATTCCTTTTCCTGATGCTCACCCCCATCTCTTCCCTCATTCACTGGATTCCACCAGAGCCAGGAGGTTCCTCGGTGGTTTCCCAAAGGGCAGCAGTTGGGTTCAGCAGCTACTGCCTCATGTGCAGAGCCCGGGAATGAATTTTTGGACTGTTTCAGACATGACTGCAGCAGGGACTGTCTCGGCGGGGTGGGTGAGTGCAGGCAGAACTCTTGGATGGAGCAGTGACACGGGGACTGCTCCGAGGCGCTGGGCAGCTTTTGGGACAGCAGCTGTGGTTTTCAGAAGGGGCTGTGTCGCTGCTGCAGCCGGGACAGCAGGGCTGGCTCACCTGTACAAACCTCGGCTTTCCGATGTGTTGTAAATAATTAGAACCATACTTTCATTATAAATAAATGTATAAATATTCTGCTTCCTGCTGCTGCTTTGGGTGAGGTTTGGAGCTGGAGCCCTTGACAGGGGTGGAGGG
>VZRL01003990.1:1774-27677 GCA_013397895.1 Origma solitaria | reverse complement strand
GGCTCGGCAGGCCGTGATGGGAGCTGCGTTGCCTGAGCAAACCCCGGCTC
This sequence comes from Origma solitaria, assembly GCA_013397895.1. NCBI lineage: Eukaryota > Metazoa > Chordata > Aves > Passeriformes > Acanthizidae > Origma > Origma solitaria. Next base: position 27,627 of record VZRL01003990.1, on the reverse strand, counting down.
TGGGCGCGATGCCGCCCCTCCCGAAGAGTCCCGACCCCTCCCCGACCCTCCCGGGGTGTCCCCGCCGGCTGTCCCGGCCCCTCCCGGGGTGTCCCGGTCATCGCTTTCCGCCTCCTGCCGCGTCTCTGGAGCTCGTCCCGGCTGCGGACACGGGCGGAGCATTCCTGGGCCGAGCTCAGCCCCCGCTGCCGGTTTGTTTTCGTGCCGTGCCTGTGGGGTGAGGATGTGCTGTGGGGAGCTGTGGGCTCAGCTGCTCAGTTGTTCCCTGACTTCTGCTTCCAGCCATGACCATGCAGTTCATCAGTCACCGCTTCCCAGAGGATCACGATCCCACTATCGGTGAGAAAAATCTCTTTGTAGTTCATCCACTCCCTTGGCGGGGTAAGGTGTTAAAGCCCATTGTTATAAAGTATTCAATTATAGAAATCTGTAAATCTGGCTATAGATTGATCACTCATCAGGAAGAGCATTCCCAGCAGGTCAGGCAGTGCCCCTGCCCTCTGCCCAGCCCTGGGGGCACAGCTGGAGTGACCCTGCCCCTCTGCCCAGCCCTGGGGCACAGCTGGAGTGCTGTGTCCAGCTCTGGCATCCTCAGCACAGGAGGGACACGGAGCTCCTGCAGTGAGTCCAGAGAGGTGCCAAAGGTGCTGAAGGGCCTGCAGAGATCCCTGCTGAGGAAAGGCTGAGGGAGCTGGGGCTGCTCAGCCTCCAGAGGAGCCCCAGCTGAGAGGGGCCCTCAGGCCTGGCTGTCCCTGTGTCCCTGTGTGTCCCTGTGTGTCCCTGTGTGTCCCTGGCTGTCCCTGTGTGTCCCTGGCTGCAGGGAGGCTCAGAGCAGGCCCAGGCTCTGCTGCAGGGCCCAGCAATGGCACAGAGGAACGGCAGGGACTGAGCCCAGGGAGTTCCCCTGCACAGGAGGCACAACTTCTTCCCTGGGCAGTGCCCAGCCCTGAGCAGAGAGCAGATAGGGCTGGAGTCTCCTCGCTGGGGATATCCCAGACCCATCTGGGCACAGTCCTGTGCCCTGTGCTCTGGGATGGCCCTGCAGGTGACCACTGTGGTCCCTTCCAACCTGCACCTCTCTGTTTCTGTCATTTGAAGAGTTCTGAGAGTGGGATGCGAATCCTGAGTTTCAGCTCTTTAATCATCTTCCAGTCCATCCGTTCAGGCCATGCCCTATCTCTGCCTGTGTTGGCAGACACAGAATGAAACTGCTGCTAAGCCATTTTTAGTTGTCTGTTCACAAATTCCTGTCTCTGTGCTGTGATCAGCTCTTTGCTGTTTACTTGTCAGGCCAAATTGTGCTCTGTGTTTGAGAAATTAGGAGGGATGAAAGTGCTCAACAACTCACTCTGGTGCTGTAGAACTTCGGCAGCATCTCTAGGAGAAACCTGAACCAACAGTTACCCAGTGGGAGGAAGAGTGGGGGAAAAAAGCCAAATTCTTGCTGAGAGTGGGTTCTTAAAGTGTGGGGCTGTGCTGACTGAGAGGGACAGAATATTTGTATATTTATGTATTTATAGTCAGATTATATATTTACTATAAACAGTATTTACTTATTCATAATATATAATATTTATATTTACATATACATAACATTTACATATATAATATTTCACCTATATTATTGATACATATTACAATGTCTTCTAAGAAATCAGCAGTTGTTGGAGGCCAGTTCTTCCCCTGAATCTCAGATCTTTCCTGGCTTTGAAAAATCAAAAAATTATTCCTGTGTTTTCCACCAAGGTGACCAAAATGAATTTCTGCGCTGTGGGCTCAGGAATAGCACATGAAACCAAACTGTTATTCCTGTGTTTTCCACTAAGGTGACCAAAATAAATTTGTGGGCTGTGGGCTCAGGAATAGCACATGATTTTAGCCCACAGAATGTTTAAATCACACTGGAAAAAATTAGAAATTTTACTTACTTTAATATAAACAAGACTCAGACTGAGGTAGTTGTGCTCCCACAAGGATGGGTGGTTCTAGTGCAGCATTCTCTCTGTGAGCTGACGGCTGATGAGTGTTGTGCTTGTATCCCAATGTTCCTGGTGCCCTGGGAATCCACAGAGGATGCCTATAAAATCCGGATACGCATCGATGACGAGCCTGCCAACCTGGATATTTTAGACACAGCAGGACAGGTATGTGAGTGATTACAGGTGAATTGGGGGCATGTCAAGCAGCCTGGAATGATCAGGTGTAGAGACAGAAATCCTACAAAAGGATGCCTATTTTATTCCAGACTGGAGGGGTTGAGCTCTCTCACTTCTCGTGAGCATCACATTGCTGACAGTGCCTGATTTGAACTCGAGCTTCCTCCACTGATGCACAGCAGCACCTGTGGGGTGGAAAATCCCATTCCAGTGGGGTTCCTGTGCCAGGAGACCCTCGGTGACCATCCCAAACACAAGTCGTGGCCTGTGGGGTGGGCAGGTCTGTTGCGGAGATGTTGCAGAAGCTCGTAGGTAAATTAGGCAGCCGGCACACACAAGATGGCAGAGAGAGAGATTTATTTACAGTTCTTTCTTGTATATGCATTAATAGTCTAACAATTATTGGTCGACAGTTTTCCACCCCCCCAAGAGGATTGACTGGAGCGTTACAGCATCCAGTATCAAAACAAAATATTAGAAAGAGCACAGGAATTCAACTTATCTCTATTCCCAATGAGAAAGAAGAGAAAAACTTTTAGAATAGTGCATCCACATAGGTCGATGCCCAGGTGTTTGCACAGCTGGGTTTGGAGCACAGCTCGGTTTGGAGCACACCTTGTGTCTTCCATCCTGAGAAAAGCAGAAACTCTTTGTATTTGTGCCACTGAAATGCCACTGTGTGTTTCTAGGCAGAGTTCACGGCCATGAGGGACCAGTACATGAGGGCTGGCGAGGGTTTCATCATCTGCTACTCCATCACAGACCGGCGCAGCTTCCACGAGGTGCGCGAGTTCAAGCAGCTCATTTACCGCGTGCGCCGCACCGACGACACCCCCGTGGTGCTGGTGGGCAACAAGTCCGACCTCACCCAGCTGCGCCAGGTAAGGCCACAGGGGACCTCCCTGAGGGGCTGTTGCTGCTGGGAAATGCAGTGAAATGAGGTTTTGCTCCCTTTGGTTTTTGTCATGTTGTCCCTGCGATGAGAGTAGTGCTGGTTTCACACAGAATGTGGTGAGAATTTCCTGTAGCAATCACAGAAATGAAGTTATCAAGTTCAGCTGATCCTGGGCTTTGCTTTGTGTGTAATTCCTGATTTGCTGGTGGATGTGAGGCTGGGCATGCCCTGGCCCTGTGCTGGCACCCCCGAGCCCTGGGCTGAGCCCCCAGCGTGGGCAGCAGGAAAGGGAGGATTGTGCCCCCTCAGGTGAGACCCCACCTGCAGAGCTGCCCCAGCCCTGGGCCCAGCACAGGGAGGAGCTGGAGCTGCTGGAATGAGTCCAGAGCAGGCTCCAGAATGAGCAGAGAGATGGAGCAGCTCTGCTGGGAGGAAAGGCTGAGGGAGCTGGGAATGTTCAGCCTGGAGAAGAGAAGGCTTTGGGGTGACCTCCTTGTGGCCTTCCAGGACCTGAAGGAGCTACAAGAAAGACGGAGAAAGACTATTTCCTAGGGCTTGGAGTGCCAGGACAAGGAGGTTCAACTGCCAGAGGGCAAGTTTAGGTGTGATATTGGGAAAAAATCCCTCCCTGGGAGGGTGGGGAGGCCCTGGCACAGGTGCCCAGAGAAGCTGTGGCTGCCCCTGGATCCCTGGCAGTGCCCAAGGCCAGGCTGGATAGGGCTTGGAGCAGCCTGGGACAGTGGGAGGTGTCCCTGCAGGAGGGACACACTAAATGATCTTTGAAGGTCCCTTCCAACCCAACCCATTCCGTCATTCTAAAGGAGGAGCTGCTAATAGATTCAGCAACAAACTGCAGACACTGTGAAATTAATAATGGAGAACTTGGACGAGAACAGACAGAAAGGAAAGGAACTTTAATTGAAGAAGGCAGTAACTTGCCTTTGTGGGAAAACAGTTTGGAGCTAACTTAACTCAGGGGAAATGTACTTTGAAAAACAAAAAGGTGCAGTTTTATATCTGGAATTAGGTGAATTTTCAGCGTCTGTCAGATACCGCTGCCCAGATATGTGAAGTACAGGGTAAGGGGTAGGCATTGCTTTTGTGTAGCTTTAGGAAGATTAGTTTTTTGTCTGATTGGTTGATTGATTGGAGAAAACCTTTAGGAAGGTTTTTCCTGGATCTGGGAAGTAGTTTGACAAACACAGCAGCTTTTGACTAGGATAAGGAAGTTTCCTTATCTCACCAGACTCTCAGAGCTGAGGACTGATCATGTCAGACAGCTTGTAGGTTTAAATAAAAAAAAAGGAATACTGTTCAAAGTTTGTTTTTTGTGAATGTCCAGAGAGTCTCTTGCATTGCCAGAGAAGTGATGAGTGAAAACTCAGAAAAGTGATGAGTGATGAGCAGGGAAACCTTTGGAAATGGCTGGAAATGATTGCCCTGGGACTTGGAGAGTCCATGCAGAGGGAGAGTGAGCAGAGCAGGGATGCCAAAGGAATAACCTCCCGGGGTTTGGATTCCCTGAGCAGGATGTGCCTTGTTTTCCAGGTGTCCAAAGAGGAAGGCTCTGCTTTAGCTCGGGAGTTCAACTGCCCTTTCTTCGAGACTTCTGCTGCCTTCCGCTACTACATCGACGACGTGTTCCACGCGCTGGTGCGCGAGATCCGCAGGAAGGAGAAGGAGGCCATGATGGCCATGGAGAAGAAATCCAAGCCCAAAAGCAGCGTCTGGAAAAGACTCAAGTCCCCCTTTCGGAGGAAGAAGGATTCGGTCACTTGAACAGAAAATTCCTCCGCAAAACAGGACAAAAGCTGTGACCTTTTGTAACCAAAGCAGCTCGGTGACAGCACTGACAGGATGTGTGACACCTGAGGGGACTTCGTCAGGGAATGCAGAACTCTGCCAGTTGTTTTTGTTTAGAACCGTGTTCCCTTGATTGTGGATACTGAACTTCAGACCCAGTGACAGTTGTACTTTGTTTGTTTTGTCATTTTTTCCTGGACCCAGCACGTGTCAGTCACAAAGGCCGATGGGTTCATGGCCCTGCACTTTGGAGTGTTTGTCCTTGGTCACAGTGCCCTGGGAGCTGAACTGTGCAAACCTTTGCTGGAGTTGTACTCAGCCTCACCGAATCCATGCTTTGCCCAGCTGTTCGCACAAGAGGATTTTGCTGCTCTCCAGAACAACCCACGGTGTGAGAGGCTGAGCAGGCCTTCACAAAGTGACATGGCCTTGGAGGTCACTGAGCAGCGCGGGGCTGGACTCTTGTGTCCTCATGGAATAGATCTCTTTCCAGGAAAATTGACGTGGAATGTTTGTGAGTTCATCCACGTGAGCAGTTCATCGACAGCGCTGCAGGAGGGATGTAAACAAGGCAGAATGACAGAATCATTTAAATTGGAAAGACCATCGAGGCCAAGCCATGACCAGCACGGCCTTGTCACCCAAACCTGAGCATTAAACACCTCCAGGGACAGTGACTGTGCCAGCTCCTGGGCAGCCCCTGGCCAATTCCCATCGTCTTTGTCATAAACTCTGTTCCTGTGGCAGGACTCGGCAGCAGGGCAGGAACATTTTGGATTTTCCAGCTGCAAACAGAGCTGAACTGGGACACACCACAGCACCTGGACTGGGATGTGCTGGAGAAACCACAGCTTGGAGCTTCCTGGCTGGTTAAAAATCCTGCTGGCAATGGGATTTTGGGATTTTTTACTGGCCTATTTGCAGCCACGCTGCGTTCTCCTAAAGGAGCCAGTGCCTTTGGGAGGTGGGAGCTCTGGCAGTCATTCCACTGTTCTGTGGGAGCTGTTTTGCAGAGAGGATGGCCAATCCTGAGGGTCTGGGTCCATAATTGATGTTCCCTGGTCCTGCTGAGTGCTCCCAGTGCAGCCTGAGTGCTGCTGGAGCAGCAGATCCTCCCTGACCTCACCTGGGCTGGGGCAGTTCGTGATGCTCATAAAGAACAATTTGCTTGTGAGGCACATCCTCCTCACGTGGAGGGACTCTGTGGCCTCGAGCTGATGGATTTTACAGCAGTTTTACAGCAGTGCCTGCTGCTCCTCTGGATTTTGCTGTTTAACAATAGAACAAATCACAGTTGGGTAACTCAGATGTTGTCAAAAGCAGTTTTTCTGAACCAAGTGCCTGGAATCCTTCAGTGGAAGAGCTGATTAGGCTTGAGAGATTCTCTGATCACCACTCAGATCTGTGCTGCACAGGACAGTGCCATCCAAACTGAAAACCCAGGTGTAAAAGAATTAATAAAGGAAGTGAGGATAGAAATAAATATATATATATATGTTTAAAAAATCCTTATTATCTAAGATAGGACTGGAACTCCTGTGCCTATTGGTTTTAAGAATATTTTCTTTGTGGAAGATTTAAACAAATGAGAAATTCGGCATGAGGCTGCGTTTTACATTTGATTTGTGACGAGCAAAACATGAAATTGCTTTCCATTTCTCATCTTCTCCCAGTGCTACGCTGCTCTGGCAGTAATCACAGAATCAAAAAATTCCTTGGAAAAGGCTGAGGACAATTCAGATTGTTCAGAATTTAAGACTCTCGTTCCTCTGAGCGGCCACGTCTCTTCAGCCATCTCTGATGTTCTCATTGTTGGATTAAAAGCTGTCTAAAACTCAAATAAAAACACACCTGGCCAAAAATTGGAGGAGGAGGAGGAGGCATGAGCTAAGAAGTGGCTCTAAAGCATTTTTTGAGTCTGTCAGGTGTTTCAGAGCCGGGGCCTGACGGTGATGATGCATTTTCCAGTGCTTTTCCTTAAAATCTCCATCAGCTCTCAGAGCGCAGCTAGAGGAGCCTGGCAGAGGTGCTGAACGCTGTACAGGACTATTTTCACCCCCAAATAACTGAATTCAGTGCCTTACCTGCGTCCTGCAATGCAGTTTAGGTGTTTACTAATGCCTTTGGTGAGCCTGTTGCTTCTAGAACTCATAGAGCAGAACAGCAGCCAGCACTTTTTTTTTTACACAGTGTTACTCAGAGAGTTTTATTTTTTGTCATGTATAAATTTGTACACAGAATGGTTGTTTTATTTGACACAATATATATAATTTTTAATACAAACCTCTGCATCGGATGTGTCAGTCTGTGGTGGGGTTGTTCAGCCTGAGAGTGCTGAAGGAGGAAAGTTCATCAAATGCTTGTAAATTATTTGGGAAATGCTTCCCTTGCTTGGAAAAAAAAAAAGGAGTTTGTTCACTGCATTTAAGTGGTGCAAAGCCTAAAATTTCTGTGAGTCTGGTGCAGAATTGTTGAAATATGAACATTTTCCAGCTGTTTTGCTGTTCTCTGCGTGGTGATTTCCCAAGGGCTGCAGACATGAGGGGCAGGAGGAGCTGCCCAAGGCTTCTGCTGGGGCCACTCGGGTTTTGGGTTGTGATGCCTGAAAGGGAGGCCAAAACAAATTAAAGAGTATAAAATGAAGACACATTTATTCGAGGCCTTCAAGGTACATTCGGGCAAGCAAAAGTCCCCTCAGGGACTACACCCAAAATGGGCTCTGGGTCCCGAGCCCTTCATCTTTTATAAGTTCTGTCCCATTAGCAGATTGACCCTTAATTCTGCAATCGCACCCTCAGGTGATGATGTTCACCACCCCAGGCATGCCCCCCTCCTTCTTAAAGCTGTTTCCATATTTTAAGGCCCTAAGGCAATGAATATGCCCTTGAATCTGTGTTCAGAGAGCCTTGTTTTGGCCAAAGGTGCTGGGAACAGAGCATTTTAGCACTTTGTGAGAAGCACAGAACTGCAGCAAGTTACAGATGCATGAAGATGAGAAAAACTAGAAATATTCAAAGGCATCAGTTGGGCAGAGAATCCCGGAGAGCTTTGGGTGGGAAGGACTCAATCCCATCCAGTGCCACCCCTGCCATGGGCAGGGACATTCCCACTGTCCCAGGTTGCTCCCAGCCCTGTCCAGCCTGGCCTGGGACACTTCAGGGATCCAGGGGCAGCCACAGCTTCTCTGGGAATTCCATTCCAGGGCGTCCCCACCCTCCCAGGGAGCAATATTTCCCAATATCCCATCGGAATCTCTGTCAGTGTGAAGCCATTCCCCCTTGTCCTGGCACTCCAGACCTTTGGAAATTCTCTGTGTTTTTTGTCAGCTCCTTCAGGTCCTGGAAGGCCACAGTGAGGCCACCCCTGAGCCTTCTCCAGAGATCTTAAGGGCCTTTTCCATCCTTTATGATGCTATGGAATAAACCCTAGAAATACAGAAAAAACTCCTCTGAAACATTACCAAAGCTCAGCAGGGAGGAACATCACCTTGGGATGACTAAGAAGAGATGGAAAAGAATATAAAGCTCATTATGTGGCCTAAAGCTCAGGGTGTGCATCAACAGGGTGTCACTGATGCGAGCCAGTAAAGCCAATATTGCCAGGACATCTCAAGGATGACTTTGCTTTCATCTTTTTGTCTTCTTTGCCTTTAGGTGTTGGTGTGGGTTGTTTTTCTTTTTTCCCTCTCCTGTATTACAACTGTTTGAGTGTAGACAGGGTTAGAAAAAGTGGAATAATCCTCCTCTGGAGTCCTCATTGTGTTGGGAGTCACTTGGAAATGCAGATGTTCTCTGCAAAGAATACCAGAAATAATTTTTTGAAAAGTAAAATCTACAGATTGGCTGTGGCCGAGGCAGGGATTCTGTCTGGAGCCACCCGTGGGGTTGGCTGATCCTCTCCAGGCACCGCTGGAATTTCCCCCCTGGGCTGTGCAGCCTTTGTGTAAAGGCTCTTTCCTATTCAATCCTTTTACACATTTCCCCCTCCCCCTCGCCATTCCCAAACTTTTTTCGCACCAGCCCTTTTGCTGCTCACCGTGTAAAAAAAAAAAAAACCACTTGAAAGCATCAGCTCAGGCTTTGTGATGTGTGAGAGCACATCTTCATTTTCCTCCTGCCTGGGCTTCCTTCCAGACACCTAAACACCCATCCCAGGTGGGACTGGCACATTCCTTGGAATTGTGAGGAAATTTTAGTGCACGGATCTCAGCTTTGCAATTCCTCCTTGGAGCAGCATCATTCTGTGAGACACGAGGTGCATTGCCCTTTTCTAAGCTCCTTTTTATTCCCTTTGCTGCCAGGAAGGGCTCACACAAGCTTTGACCTGAGCTCTGGATTTTTGTGTCTGTTCAAGCCCAAATGCCAAGTGAGGAGCTCCTGTGAAAACCTGCATTGCTTAAATTTCTGTAAAAATCAAGGTTACATAAACTGGCTATTCCCCAAATAGTTTTGCCTGCATTTTTTACTCTTTTGGGGGCTGAGGTGGCTCCAGCCCTTCCCCTGGATGTGGTGACTTGGGTCACACCTTTGCAGCCCAAACGTGGTCGGTGTCCCTGAGCCTCCCAAGGACTCCTGGTTATTTTGGGATCGCTGCTAATTGTTTTTTTCCCAGAGCTGGAGGCTTTTCTTCAGTGATAAGGGACTGTCCCCGCGTGGCTCTGAGTCCTTTGGAGATGAGTCACGGCAGAGCAGATGAATTCTGTTCTGCTGAAGTGCCACCGCAGGGCCTGAGCTGGCGCTGGGGAGAGCTGGAGGAGCTGAGCAGCACTGAGAGGTTGCTTTGGGTTTTTCAGGGTTTGGGGTTTGTGTGTGTGTATTTATTGTGTTGGTTTGGCTTTTTTTTTGTTTGTTTTTTCTTTGGTTTTTTGGGTTTTTTGGGGGGTTTTGTTTTTTGTTTTCTGGGGTTTTTTTTGGTTTTTGTTTTTTGTTTTCTGGGGGTTTTTTTGGTTTTTGTTTTTTGGTTTTTTTGGGGGTTTTTTGTGGGTTTTTTTTGTTTGTTTGGGTTTTTTGGTTTTTGTTTTTTTCATTTTCTGCTGCTGATGTTTTACCTATTTCTCGGTCTGTTTTTCCTTTCCTGTCCTGTTACGTTTGGCCCAATAAATTCTGTCCCTGAGGGTCGGGCTCTGTGTGTGGCAGAGCGGTGACACAGGACCTCAGACACTGAGGCTCTGCTCCAGCACAGCAGCTTCAGGTGGTGGCTCTGGGGCTGTGGAATTTTGGAATTATTGAGGTTGGGAAAGCCCTCCCAGCCCATGGAGCCCAAGCTGTGCCCAATCCCCACCTTGTCCCCAGCCCAGAGCACTCAGGCACCTCCAGCCTTTCCTCCGACACCTCCAGGGATGGGCACTCCAAACCTCCCTGGGCAGCCCTGCCAAGCCCTGAGCACCCTTTCCATGCAGAAATTCCTCCTCATGTCCACCCTGAGCCTCCCCTGGCCCAGCCTGAGGCCGTTCCCTCTCCTCCTGTCCCTGTTCCCTGCGAGCACAGCCCGACCGCCCCAGCTGTCCCCTCCTGTCAGGAGCTGTGCAGAGCCACAAGGTCCCCCCTTGTTACCAAAACTGTGGGAAAAACAAAAACCCTCCAACAACATTTTGAATGTTTGAGAGTCAAGGTATTACTTTATTATCTGGCCAGGATGTACCACAGAAATGATCTCATCCACAAACAGCCCAGGTGTGCAGAGAGAATCATTCCATGACACACCAATTTTACAGGATTTTCCCCCAAATTTTACACAGTCAAAACCCGTAGAAATGCATTGTTTCAAAGTTCATTGGTCCAGAGCTGAGCAACCCCCAGTGTTCAGTTTCCCATTGGATCTGAATCCCTTCGCCTCCGATGTTAATTAGATCTTCATTTTTCAATTCTCTTATCAGTCCTTTCTGGGCGAGATGCCTTCAGCTCTGTCAGAGGTGCTCTGGGGTGGATGTTTGGAGATGGCCACTGATGTTCCATTCATGTTCCGTGGATGGTTTTTATCTCTCTGGGGATCTTTTGGGTTACTCCACTCTGTTGCTGTGTTGAGTTCATCAGACCTCACCTGGCAGAACAATGCCCAACTTAAGATTCCTTTTCCCGGGGTAAAAACAAACAAATCCTTTGACTAAAGTTATACAAAATTTTTAAACTGGTATATTTTCCAACACCCTGATCCCCCTTTTCTCCACGCTCCCTGCACTGCTCCTCACAGGAATCCCTCTCCATTCCCTGCAGGCTCTGAGGGTCTTTCTTGGCTTCTCTTTTTGAATCCTTTCCAATCCCTGACAATTACAGAGTCTCCGCGGGGGCCCCGCGACCCTCCTGCCAGGAAGGGCTCACTCCAGCTCGGATCAGCTCCCGCATCCCAATGAGGGTGAAGGGGCTGGGGCAGCCCTGTTGGAAAATATACCAGTTTAAAAATTTTGTATAACTTTTTATTTTTGTCTCTCTGGTTAGGCTTGACTTGACTTTGCTTTGGGAAAGGGAATTTTCTTTAGTTTATTTAGGAGATATAACATCGCTCTAAGGAGATGGGCTCAGCACAGGGACAGAGTGGAGCAGCCCAAAGATCCCCAGAGAGATAAAAACCATCCACAGAACATGAATGGAACATCAGTGGCCATCTCCAAACATCCACCCCAGAGCACCTCTGACAGCTGAAGAAAAGGACTGATAAGAGAATTGAAAAATGAAGATCTCATTAACATCGAAGGTGAGGAGATTCAGATCCAACGGGAAACTGAACACTGGGGGTTGCTCAGCTCTGGACCAATGAACTTTGAAACAATGCATCTCTACGAGTTTTGACTGTGTAAAATTTGGGGGAAAATCCTGTAAAATTGGTGTGTCATGGAATGATTCTCTCTGCACATCCAGTCTGTGTGTGGATGAGATTTCCATGATGCACTCTGGCCAGAACACCATCCTGGCCAGATAATGAAGTAATTATTTATTTATATATTTATTTATATATTAATATCTAAATATTAAAAATGTTGTTGGAAGGTTTTTGTTTTTCCCACAGTTTTGGTGACAGCCCCAGCCCTGCGGAGATTTGCTGCCCTGCTCGGAGGCGATGCTGGCGGAGCTGTGCCATCAGCTCTGCCTCTCATCGCCCTGGCAACACGAGCTGCTCCTGCGGGGAATGAGATAAGGCTGCAGGAGGAGAGACCCAATTGTGCCAAAACCCCCCTGGTTTCGGTGGCAGAGTCAGGGAAGGTGGGAAGAGAGTCGGGGCTGAGCTTCCATGCCCTCCGCAAAACCATTTATTTTTTCATGGTTTGTCGAACCCATTCTGTTCGGGCTTTTTTTTTTTTTTTTTTTTTTTTTTTTTTTTTTTTTTTCCTTTTTGTGATGCAAATCCTTTTGTTTCTGTTCGGCTGAATGGGGTAAGAACCTGAAACCCGCCGGTTTTTAAATGCGTGTGGGGCTGGCTGCAGGAGTCACGCTGAGAAGGATGAAGAGAGATTCCCTTTCACATTTTGCACAATAAGTAGAAAATAATCGGTGACTGTGCACTTTGGCTGAGCAGTTTTAGCCAAATAACTGCTCAATAACTGTGGTTATTGCCATGATAAATCACTGAAGGGGATGGAACACCCTGATCAGTTGTGGTGCAGAGAACATGGAAATGAAGAGTAAATATCAGTGTTCAGTAAACTTCTGTGTCCATTGGGCATTGGATTTGAATGCCTGCACAAGTCACAGAATCACGGAATGGTTGGAGGGGACCTGAAATCTCATCCAGTGCCACCCCTGCCATGGGCAGGGACATTTCCACTGTCCCAGGCTGCTCCAAGCCCTGTCCAGCCTGGCCTTGGGCACTGCCAGGGATCCAGGGGCAGCCACAGCTGCTCTGGGCACCTGTGCCAGGGCCTGCCCACCCTCCCAGGGAACAATTCCTTCCCAATATCCCATCTAACCCCTCCTCTGTCAGTGTGAAGCCATTCCCCCTTGTCCTGGAGCTCATTCTGAGGCACTTGGAGCTCATTTTGAGGCACCCAAAGCTCATTTTGAGGCACCTGGAACTCATTTTGAGGCACCCAAAGCTCATTTTGAGGCACCTGGAACTCATTTTGAGGCACCCAAAGCTCATTTTGAGGCACCTGGAGCACATTTTGAGGTACCTGGAACTTGTTTTGAGGCACCCAAAGCTCATTTTCAGGCCCTGGAGCTCATCTTGAGGCACCTGAAGCACCTCTGGCTGTCGGTTCTTTGCTGAACGGGATCTCTGAGGACAGCAAGGAGGAATCTGTGGCTGGGGAAACCCAGCCAGGGCTCTTTGGCCTTTTCTTTGGCCGTGGCTTTGTGCCCAGCAGTGTTTTTGGGGCAGTGTTGATGGGCAGCTGCAGAAAAACAAACCCCAGAGGCCAAATCCTCCCTCGAGGAGGGACTGCTGTGTCTTGCTCAGGGCGGGATGAACAAAACCATTCCTGGAGAATTCTGCTTTGACCACAGGTCCAGGAACACTTCTGAGTTGCAAACACTGGAGTCAATTTGCTTATTTTGCTACCCATGTAAGGTCCTTTTTTTCCTGCTGAGATTCAGCTTAATGAATATCCAGATTATAGCAATTATAATGCTGTGTGGGTTACTGAAGGTTTGGGATGGGCTAAGGCTTAAGTAAAAGAATTGGAATCCTGGAATGGGTGGAAGGGACCCTAAAGCTCATCCCACCCCACCCTGCCATGGGCAGGGACATTTCCACTGTCCCAGGCTGCTCCAAGCCCTGTCCAGCCTGGCCTGGGGCACTGCCAGGGATCCACAGCTCTCTGGGCACCTGTGCCAGGGCCTGCCCACCTCCCAGGGAGGAATTCCTTCCCAAAATCCAAACTGAACCTGCTCTCTGTCAGTGTGAAGCCATTCCCCTCGTGCTGGCACTCCAGGCCTTTAGAAATAGTCTCTCTCCATCTCCTGTGGCTCCTCCAGGTGCTGGATGGCCACAATTAGGTCAGCCCGAATCCCTCTCTTCTCCAGGCTTGCTTTAATTTAATATTTAATTTGCCAGGATTCTGTTGCGTTGCTTTATTCCGCTGAGATTTATTCCTTGTGTGCTTTTCCTGTGAATTGAATGCACATTTTCAGCAGAAATGCATATTTATAGAGACAAATCCTTGGAGTGTTTGTGTTGCCCACAGTCACACACGGCACAGGCAGCAAAATTAAAGTGATTTAATTTTTATTTGCACGCTCAATGTGCGTTAACAAATTCAACATACAAGGTAGCATTACAGAATGTAGGTTAGCTTATAGCATTATGCAGTTTCACACAGGTTGAGTTAGGTTTTTTGCCTTTTTTCTTTTTTTTTTTTTCCACACAAAGTTGTAACTGTCCAAGTTCATTTTACAAGACACAAGGTAAAGAATAACCACACCTGGGAGATTTTACAGTGAGTCCGCTGTCACTTACTGTCTATTTTATGTTTTAAAAAATATATATCTGCACATCTTCAGTTTCCTATTATTCCAGAAGAGTGTTGGAGCTACTCCTACCTGCCCGATAGCCTAAGTCTATTTACCCTGAGCATGTTTCCTTGACAAGAAATTCATCTTTCCTTTGCAACTAAAGGAATCTTTAAGATCATCTAGGCTTAGTCATGCTTTTCACACCGAAGGGAGAGGGGAGTTTTGTTGTTGCTGTTAGTCCTGGTCAGATCTTTGGGGCGGTGTTGGAAAGCATTTTCCGAGGAAAAGTCATGACCGTTGCTTAAACCGCAGCAACGCAATTGCTTAGTGCAAAAAACTAGGATTGCAAGAGATCTACAGCAATTTCCAAAGGGGAACTCGTTCTCTGGGCTGTGGCTCTGAGCCGCCGAGAGCTCGAGCTACAAAGTTTTTAAGACACTGCTAAAATCTACTACAACCTCAGGCAGAAATCCTGGCCATGGGGATGGGCGAAGGGGGAACGAAGTCCACGCTTGTGTCTGCTGAGAAATGGAGCCGCAGCCTCAGCGAGGGAGGGCCAGTGAATAAGTGAGTGAGTGAGAAAAATCAGCTTTCCAAAAATAATTCCTTGGGAAGAGATGCCAAAGTGGTGGCGGCTCACAAAGTGCCGCCTGTTCACACGGAGCTGCTGCTGCTTCCCCGGAGCCTCGGGGGATCAGACAGCCTCGCTCAGTTATTCCTCTTTCAGGGGTAAGAAGGTGAAAAGGATCATTTTTCCAACAGGGCTCTAAAATTCAGTAGTCTGGTCCTGTAAGTAGTTAAATGATTTTTATTTTTTTTAAAAAAATGATAATTCGTTATTTGCATTCCTATTTGCATCCCACAGGGCTCAGAGCAGACTGGGAGCAATGAAAGGTTTCCTGCAAACCTGGGGCTGTTGAGGAGCATTTCTGCAAACCCAATTCTGCTTCTGTATTTCCACTGGAGAGCCCAGGAGTAATTTTAGTTATAATTATTTCCGCTCAGTTCATCAACACTGGTTACCATGAATTATTTGCTGCCAATTATCGTCCTTAGCTGTGCCCTGGCTGGGCTGTGGCCAGAACCCAAACCCAGCTATGTGCCAGGATGCTCAGGCTGCATCCAAAGGCAGCTCCGGGGCCGTGTGAGCACCACCAGAAGCTGTTCCAAATTCCTGCCTCTGCAGGGCTAGAACAGCCTGAGGTGCTGCAGTCCCTCTGGGCAGGGCCATCCTTCCCCTGCCGGTGGGTCCCAAACTCAGAAGTCAGTCAGGATTTCAGGATTCTCCCAAGCTGCCTCGGAACTCCGGGTCAGGCCTGTTTTTAGTGCCAGGCTTTGCCCTGTGTTCACTCCTCCTTCGGGAGCTCCCCTAGGTGACTGCAGGATGGTGTCTAATGCAAATTGACTCCAGCATGGATGAAGGGAAGCTTTGTAATCTTTAAATGGACAAGTTCTGCCTCCAAGACCTTTCCTATCTCAGCTTTGTTCTGCTGTGAAACAGAACTTACCAAGCAGGTAGAATTTGACATTTAATATCTAAGAGTTTCCTTACCAATCAGTGACACATCAGTGTTTGGGTGTTCTCGGGCACTTCATGCACAGACAGGATTAAATAAAATAAAAACTGAGCAGGATTTCCCCAATTCCTACAGTCTGTGACACCCTGCCTGTGGAACTCCCACGTGGCAAAAGCAACGGGATCAGTTCGTTGGGGTTTGGATTTTAGAGGCAAGTCTCGGATGTTGTGACCTCACAGCTCCCCAGGTACATCACAACGACAAGGATTTCAGTGCCTGACACAGAACTGTTTATCTCTGGAGGCCAGTGCCATTTTCCCTGTATTTTCCTTTTGGGCCAGTGCAGAATTCTAACCCAGCTCTACATGGAAACGCGGTTGGGACTCCCAAACCAGCACAGAACAGAACTGCAAGAACCAATGGGCAGGCAAAACTAACAAGAAACTAGAGGTTAAACAGCAGAATTCAGAAACTTTGGGAGAAGCCTAATAAAGACAGGCCAATCGTGGTGAATACCAGCAAAGACAGCTCGGCACAAACACAACTTCCATAGTGACAGATAATTGTATTAAAACCTGCAACTTGATATTGGCAGTTATACTAATTCCAGTTTGTAGTAGGCATGCAATAGCGTGATTACACTGTTATATATATTCGTGGTACCTTTTTTTAAAATTATTATTTATTTATTTCCCATCGTTTTTTAATGCTCCTTAGAATTTTAGTGCCCTGCAAAAAAAATCACATCACTAAGAGAACCAATCAGCTGCTGCTTCTCAACGAAAGTTTAGTCCTACAGCTAAAACAAGGTTTAAGTCTGTCCCTAGGGGTTCGGCCTCCGCTCAGTACTCGCTCAGGCTGTGCCACTTGGCCACGGCTTTCCTGGGGCTGTCGCACACCTCGCGCCAGTGCTCGGCGCCCGCCGCGCTGCCGCTGTGCGCGCCCAGGATCAGCCGCCCCACCACCTCGTTCTTGGTGGTGCGGTCGAAGTCGATCACCAGGAACTCGATGCTGATGTCGGGCAGCAGATCCACGGGGATGTCGTAGATGAAGGACTCGTTGAAGACGGGGTTCAAAGTGCACTTCTTGACGTGGGTCTTCTTTTTCGCGATGCGCTTGCGGCCGTAGTAAACGTTCACCTTGACGTAGGGGTCTGCTGGGGGAGAGGGAGGAACCAATGACACAGCCCAGGAGAGCTCCGTGGGGATCACAGCACAGACAGCTTGGGGTGGGAAGGACCGTAAAGATCCCATCCACCCCTGCCATGGCCAGGGACACCTTCTGCTGTCCCAGGTGGCTCCAGCCTGGCCTTGGACACTGCCAGGGATCCAGGGGCAACCACAGCTGCTCTGGGCACCCTCACAGGGAAAAATTCCTTCCCAAAATCCCATCTGACCCGGCACTCTGGGGCCATTCCCCCTTGTTCTGCCTCATAAATAATCCCTCTCCCCTGGCTCCTTTCAGCCCTGAGGTCACCCCAAAGCCTCCTCCTGCCCAGGCTGACCACCCCAGCCTTGCTCAGCCCAACAAAGGGTTCAGACAGATTTAATAATCTGCAGATGGGAAACGCTGCCAGTGGAAGGTACAGGGAGAGAAGAAAGTTTAAAACAAAGCCTTCCTTTTCCCCCCAGCCTCCCCAGGCCCTCGGGCAGCTGCTCTTTATGCAGGCGCTGGTGGAGGATTACAATCGAGATACCAGGCACTGAGGGCTTTTTTTTCAGGCCACACAAGTTTTGAAGCTGGAGGGCCCTTGCCCAGCTGGCACTGCCTCTTTCTCACCTTTTTTTTACCCAGCTGAAATGGGCTTATGCATAATAAAAAGATCATATAAATAAACAGTGTTAGTCACAAGATTCTGCAGGTAGAACATCACTGAAAAATTTATCCTGTGGTTGGAGACTACACATGCACAGATTTTTCTTTTCTTTTCTTTTCTTTTCTTTTCTTTTCTTTTCTTTTCTTTTCTTTTATTTTCTTTTCTTTTCTTTTCTTTTCTTTTCTTTTCTTTTCTTTTCTTTTCCTTTCCTTTCCTTTCCTTTCCTTTCTTTTTTTTTTTTTTAAGACAGAGTAAAATGTAGGGCCTACAATAATTGGGCCTAGTCTGCATTTCTCTGCATTCCTTCCGAGGTGCCTGAGAGAAAGGAATGCAAAACCAGGGCTACGTTTGCTCTCAGTCAAACTGTGACTGTACCTCAAGTTGACTCCAACCATTTCCCCATAATTCCGAAGGAAACTTTGCTAAGGGGATTCAGGAGTATGAGAATCTGGGACTGCAAATTAAGGAAGGCAGAACAGCTGCTCTTCTCCTCTCTTCAAACAGCAGAACAAACCCAGCAAAAACAACAGAAATGGGGGAAAACAAAAATGAAAAATGCCAAACAAACAGAAACCAAAAAATCCAAGCCAAACCAAAGCAAAAACAAGACAAGAAAACCCCAAAATGACCCACCAGCACCCAAAAAATCCACCCCAGAATAAACAAACAAAAACCAAAAAATCCAAACCAAAGCAAAAACTAGACAAAAAACCCCTCAAACGACCCACCTGCACCCAAAAAAACCACCCCAGAATAAACAAACAAAAACCAAAAAATCCAAACCAAAGCAAAAACTAGACAAAAAACCCCTCAAACGACCCACCTGCACCCAAAAAAACCACCCCAGAATAAACAAACAAAAAAGCCCCCACAGAAACAAAAACCCCAGGCCAGAATTGTCTCTAATTCCTCCCTTCTGTTCTGAGTCTGTCACTGCTCCTTGTCACCCTTGTCCCCCTCCTCCCCAGGGGCAGGGCCTGAGGCAGACACAGCAGCCATGGAAACAGTGCTGCTCAGGATCACAGAACCACAGAATCACCGAGTGATTCAAGTTGGAAAAGACCTCCAGGATCACTGAGACAATCC
Source organism: Origma solitaria (assembly GCA_013397895.1). Taxonomy (NCBI): domain Eukaryota; kingdom Metazoa; phylum Chordata; class Aves; order Passeriformes; family Acanthizidae; genus Origma; species Origma solitaria. Next base: position 8,971 of record VZRL01003990.1, on the reverse strand, counting down.
CCACCTTGTCCCCAGCCCAGAGCACTCAGTGCCACCTCCAGCCTTTCCTCCGACACCTCCAGGGATGGGCACTCCAAACCTCCCTGGGCAGCCCTGCCAAGCCCTGAGCACCCTTTCCATGCAGAAATTCCTCCTCATGTCCACCCTGAGCCTCCCCTGGCCCAGCCTGAGGCCGTTCCCTCTCCTCCTGTCGCTGTTCCCTGCGAGCACAGCCCGACCCCCGCGGCTGTCCCCTCCTGTCAGGAGCTGTGCAGAGCCACAAGGTCCCCCCTGAGCCTCCTTTTCTTCAGGCTGAGCCCCCCCAGCTCCCCCAGGATTCTCCAGCCCCTCCAAAGCTCCATTCCCTTCTCCGGACATTCCCCAGCCCCTCCATCTCTTTCTTGCCATGAGGGGCCCAAAACTGCCCCCAGGATTTGAGGTGCCTCAGCAGGGCCAGCACAAGGCGTGGGCACTGCCCTGGTCCCGCTGGGCACTGGGGCTGGGACAGTCTGGGTGCCATCGGCCTCCTGCCCACCTGGGCACGCCTGGGCTCACCTGGGCTCACCTGGGCTCACCTGGGCTCACCTGGGCTCATGTCCAGCCCCTGCCACCAGCACCCCCAGGGCCTTTCCCAACTTTCCTCACCCCATGGATCCCACGGATCCTCTGGATCCCCACAGAGCTGCTGCCTTCACAAACCCCACAAATTATAACCAGGGATCCTCCCGGCAGCCTCCGAGTGCAACCACTCAGAGCCATCCATCACCCTCAGGAAGAATTTAAAGAAAAATATGTAAACAGCGAAAATCTTCAGCTAGAACAAGTGAAAAGCCCTGTAAGTGAATTTGGGGATTTATTTTTCCCCCCACATTCAGAGCTGGAGAAAATAGCTTCTACCTGAGAGGCCGGTGATGTCCATCTTTGGCAAATGCCTGGCTTTCAGCACCACCACGGTCATTCTCTGTGCCACGGGCTGGTAGGACAGGGAGACCTGCAGCTCCCCTCTGCTGATGCACTTCTGTCAGGGTCAAACACAGAGAACTTCTTAGCACAAGTCTTAGGAAGAGGCGCAATTTCTGGAGGTCACCAGAATTCCCTTTCCTTGTGCCTAAGGCCTGAAAAGTGGGAAAATGAGCCACAGGCCATGTCTGGTGCCTCAGCTGCAGAAAGGAAACCTCCCCAAGCTCAGCCCCTCCGTGAGCATCCCCCAGCCTGGAATTCTGCATTTCCAGGAGGGCAAACCTGGCGGGATCTTCTGAGAGAAGAGTGGCCATGGCTGCCTTTGGGGGTCTGTTACTGAAGGGGTCTGAGGGGTTTAGGAGCCCAAATTTCACTGATTTTTGGTGGAGCTTCAGTGGCCGAGCCCCTCAGGCTCATCAGGAGTGTCCTGACAGTCTCACTGTCAGTTCAGCCTGCAAAGCTACAGGACAAAGATAAAGGAAGATGAAACCAGAGCTGGGTTTAGCTTGGCTCTCAGCTAAACCTGCTGTGCAGCCTTTCAAAGAGTAACAGAACACGAAGATAATTAGTTTTGGTTTCCAGATGGTGTGTGTTAACTTCCACCGAGCTGGCACTAATTGAGATGGAGTTGATTTGCTGTCGAGGTGAACAGCACTAGCCAGGGCTGGGAACTTGTGTGGTGGCAGTCAGAGTTACTGAAACTTTGGGCTTTCTCCCAAACTCTCCCAAACCTTCTCCTGCCCCATCAGGGACTGGGAACTGCCAGAGCAAAGGGTCAGTGAGGCCCCAAGGAGGGATTTTTCTCCTTTCAGAACACTGAAGCACAACAGCAAATGCCCCATCCATGCTCTGAGGTGAAGCTCTGGCAGTGCTCCTGCTCAGCTTAGTGGGAAGAACGCAGTGTGTGAACTTCCACATGGAAAACTTCATTATCATTTGGGCGATTTCTTTTTATTTGAGAAGTTCTTGTGTGTTTAAGACATGTTTTTTCAAACCCATGGAACCACAGAATCATAAATATCCTGAGTTGGAAGGGACCCACAAGGACCATGGCAGTCCAGCTGCTGGGATCTTGCTGCTTGTGCAAAATTTTGGGAGGAGAATAAATATATGAACAAAATCCTGGCCCTGGAAGGGAAATGTTTGGAACTTTGACTCCTTGGATTCACAAGAATGCAACAGCCAGAGAGAGGTTTTTTAGGGTGTGAGGATGTTATTAAGAATTTTGGGGTTCTTTTGGTCTTAAGGAGGTTGGAATGAGATTTTCTTTAAGGTCTCTTCCAAGCCAAACCATCCTAGGATTCTGTGATCCTGATCAAAGTAATTTGAATTCTCAGATTGTCGGTTAGAAATCCTTGGGAATGTCCATTAGGATGGGATGGAGGCTGGCTTGGGTCACTGGGTCATTTAGTGGGTGTTAAATGCAATTCTGTATTTCAGATTTTGAAACCTCCTGCCAAACTTTGCTCCGTGATGGCTGTTTTGACACGGTGGAATGCTGCAGATTTTCAAGCACGAACACCTTACACCAAGGTAAATAAATTTTTGATTACTAATAAATGTTAAACAATTTGCATCCTTGATTATACCTATTTTAATTAAAATCTTTTTTTTTCCCCTCTATTTTTAACCTATTACTTCTGAGAGGTCTGGTCAATGCACTGAAAAGAAACTATTAAAAACCCTTGAGCTTATTTTACCATAACGTAAAGCATCCCAAGAACTGAAGAACAACAAAGTAATTACCAGAATTCTCATTTTGCTGGGCTCATTGACATAGAACCTCCTTTGAATAATACTAAAATAAAAAAGCTAAACACCACATAAAGCAGAAACATTGCAAGTCAGATAGTGCCACTCCAGGATGTAAGGAAGGATTTTATAGAGCCCAGCAATGATTTCCAAGATGTTACAGCAATAAATGAGCCCAAATTCCTTTTGCTATTGAACCTGGGAGATGGGCAGCAGAAATCAGAAATCAACTGAGCAAGAAGATTAAAATCTTAAGTACCTCCTCCTCCTCTCCCTCCTCCTCCTCCCTGAGCACACAAACATCTGCTCTGGAGAGCTCATCCTTTTGTTTACAACACCAGGCACTAAGAGTGGGATTCATTTCCCCGGGATTAATTTCACCCAAATTTTAGATGTCTGCATTTTGCTCCCAATCCAACCCATCTCGTGTGGGATTCTGGGGAGCTGATTTCTACTCCAGGACGAGGGGAATTCTATCAGGCTCTGCTGACACATTTTACAGCAACGATTCAGATGTAAATAATTCCAAGTACAGGGGTCTAAACTGGTCGGACCAGACCAGTCTCCCTCCCTAAGTGAGGCTTGCAGATGAACGTCCTGTTATCACATCAGCTTTTATTTGGAGATGGGAATTTGCCTTTTTTCTTGGCACCATCCACCATAACATTCGTCATTCCTGCGCCTCAGGAGTGACAGAAGCTTCTCCAATTGCCATCACCACACAGCAGAGAAATGCTCAGCCAAAACCACAGCCCCAGATACAAAAATATGTATCTGGGGAAAAACTGAAGATTTGCATTATTCCCGGTTGTCAGGCCACGGAGACTCCCAGATGAAAAGAACTGGGATCAAACTCAGGGCAAACACAGGAGATGTTTGTGACTTACCTGAATGTTCCTCTTGAGGATCTCCCTGGTCAGCTGCACCTTGCCAGTGCTCGGATCCACCCCGGCCAGGGGCACCATCACCTCCCCGATCACATCGTCGCGGGAGAAGCGGTCGAAGCTGAGCACGAGGAAGTGCAGCACCAGGTCCTGCAGCTGGCTGTAGGGGATCCCGTAGAAGGTGAAGGTCTCGTCGAAGACCGGCTCCAGGGTCTTGCGCAGCACTCGGGTCTTGACGCGGTGCCTCTTGTCGGGGAGAATGGTCATCTTGATGTAGGGGTCGGAGCTCTGGGTGTGCTCGTCCATCACGGGCAGCCCGTGAGCCTCCTGGATGGTGACCACCAGCGCCTTTTTGGGGAAGTTGTAGTCCACTGAGAAAGTCAGGTCTCCCAGCAGGACATCGTCACCCGGGGAAGACGGGGAGGAGGTTTTACTCCCTCCCGGAGTGAGGCTTTGATCCGGGCTGAGTTCGTCTCCATAATCTACTTTGATGGGGAGCTGGTCGACGTGGGGGGCTGTGCCGGGCCCGTCCGGGGGCTTGTCGGAGCCCACCAGCCCCGACTCGGCAGCATCCACCAGGAGGTTGCCCCTGGCCGCCTCCTTGGCCGCGCCGCTCTTGTCTCTCCGGATGCGGTTGATTTTCTTCTTGTTGCTCAAGGTCTCCGGGTAGATGCTGATGCCTTTCAGCATGTGAATGAATTTGTACGGGGGGGTTTTGTGCTTCTTTTCTGCTTGCTGGTGACAGCATGTCCACACAAAGACTGTGACTGAGACAGAAACCACCAGGACAGTGGCTCCAATGAGTCCTGCCACCACGGGGGACACATCTGTGGGGAGACAAGGCAGTGAGGAGTGAGCTGGAGCTGGGTGCAGATCTGCACAGCCCTGCTGTGCTCCTAATCCTGCAATCTGCCTATCGAAGCTTCTGCAGACATCACTTCTATTTCTAGATTGATTTCTCACACTCCTGAGGCATGCCTGACCTGTGTTCCATGTGCTAAGGATCTCAAACTGTTGATTGCCTTATCTTGCCAAACCCAGCTCCTGCATCACCAGCATCTCCATAGGAACCAGGGCTCTTGATGTGCAGGAAGCATTTTCTTTTATTTTTTAAGTGCCCTGTTCAGAAATGTTACACAATTCCATTTTTCACAACAGGGAGGGAGTAATAAGTACGGCCAGAATGCTGCGTCTGAGTTATCCTTTATTAACAATTTAAAAAATATCATTAATATTGTCCTGAAATGGTTGGTTTGTCCTGGCCCTTGTGACCCAGGCCAAGGGTAAACATGAAACCTCCCATGGAAATCCAGTGCCCAAAGCAACAGACAGAAAATCCTGGCCTTGGATTTAGGGATTATGTCATATTTCCTCGATTTTATGCCAACTGTGTTAATCAGTAATGGCAAGGCAGAATAAAAAAAAATATATAAAAAACCAAACCAAACCAAAAATGCATTTTTAGCTGATTATTTGCTAATGGATGACTTTGGAAAAGTATTAGCAAGGCACAGAATGAAACCAGTGGGGCTGAGCTCCCCAGGACATTGCACTGATATCCTCCAGCAGCTCTGAGAGGATTGAGAGGTTGGGGTGGATGGAGGATGAGCGATGGAGAGCAGATGGGAGAGAAGGAGATGCAGAAAGAGCTGGGGCTCTTCAGTCTTGAAAGGGGAGAAAAAGGAGGGGATTTTTTGCTGTCTCCAGTTTCTTGGTGGGAGGTTTTAGGAAAGGAGGCTCTTCATGTAAATTTTTTTGTATTTCTGGTTTTAAAGCCATTTTCTTTTAATTTTTGGAAGCCAGCAAACAAAAAAAAAACAACTCCCCCCCAAAAAAAAACAAACAAAAAAATGAAACAAAACAAAACAAAAGCCCTCTAACCCCCTGTCTCTTTCTTTTACAAACTGTACAAACCGCTCATTTACCAAAACCCATTGTCATAACAATCATGGCAGCACCTAAATGAGACAGCTGGTTAAAAAAAGGTAAACTTGTCTCATTTTCCTCTTCATTCTCTACCACAAACAGGAGAAAATAATCCTCTAACATCATCCACAAGTTTGGATTCTCTCTATTCTTTCCACATCACCACTTACTGAGGCTAACAGGCTCTAAACTGAGCACCTGACAGACTCAGGGAAAATGATATTGCCTTTTCCCAAAACTGGAAAAACCACTTTTGGTTAGATAGAAGCTTTCCCTGCCTACAGCTGGAATCTTTGGTGGTGGTGATGGATTCCACAGAGAAACCCATTTCAGGTCTCACTGCAGAGACTGGGATTGAGTCAACTAAAGCAAGAAGAATTCACGATATTGATAAAACACTGCCCAAAAACCCAACTTCAGTTTGTTATTTAATGTTTCCCTCTTTGATATGAAGAAAATGGTCTTTAACAGTTCATTTGGAGACAATTCCACTATTAAAAGCTGTGTTGGATATGTAAGAAAAATGCTGTAACTCCATTCTTATTCTTATTCTTATTCTTATTCTTATTCTTATTCTTATTCTTATTCTTATTCTTATTCTTATTCTTATTCTTATTCTTATTCTTACTCTTACTCTTATTCTTAGTGTATGTTTTATTTCTATTGTGTCCTCACAGAATCAGCTCTTGTATCATTTCCTGCACCTCTGATGGGACAATTTCAGAAGCAGCATCCAGAAAGCACCAAATAAATATTTTTTTCCCATTGAATTATCGTAACTTTAAACATTATTCAACTCTAAAGATTATTTTAGCTCTTAAATTTGGCTCCCATGATGTTCTGTGGCAAAGAGCCCCTCAGCCTCATGGCTTGAGGAAACCACAGCTTTTCTGTGTCCCACCTCATCTCATCCAGATGCCTGTTCACAATGCCTTGTCCTGGCTGAAGGCTCCTATTTATGCACTCATTCCATAAATCCATTAGTCCTGTCTCCACAGCTCCCTACACGTGAAAACCATGCTGATCTAAAGCTGCCCAAACCCAATTTTAATGAGGCTTTTGCAGCTTTTAGAGACTCCCTATGGCCAATGCCCATCTGAAATGGCAGCACAGCCTGACACCTCCTTCCAACAGAGCAGAACTTCGCTTTTTTATCCAAACTTTGTGGAACACGTCTTTGTTCTGATGTGATGCTTCAACTGGACCGAAACAAAATCAAAAATCGCCGACAACCTCCCTCTGAACCCGATGTGTGCTAAAGACACCCCAATGGCGGCCGATGGTTAAATGGTGACAGCACGTGGCTCTCAGATCCCAGAAAACACAAGCTGAGAGGGAAGTGAGTCCATCGCCCATGAGATAAATGGTGTTGGATGGAGGAACACCCTGAGTATTTCAGGATTCAAAGGAAACAGAGCACCTGAGTGGTGGCCCGGGGCGGAGGGTGGGAGGGGAAGGTCAGCAGGAGCTGCAGGACAGGCAGAGGCAGCGCTTTGGGGGCTCAGCGCTGGAGGAACCCCCGGGGCTGCAGTCCCGCCCTCCTCACCCCAGGCTGCATGAAAAAACATCCCAAAACCCATCCCAAAACCATCCCAAAACCCATCCCAAAACCATCCCCAAACCCATCCCAAACCCATCCCAAACCCATCCCAAACCCATCCCAAAACCCATCCCAAACCCATCCCAAACCCATCCC